>JAJIBD010031163.1:0-161197 GCA_021461705.1 Cryptotis parvus | reverse complement strand
TCAAATATTTTTTTAAATTTTTTTATTTTTACAATTACAAAGATATACAATTAAAAAGTTCATATTTGGGTTTTGGTCATACAGTGTTCCAGCACCCATCCCGCCACCAGTGCCCATCTCCCACCACCAACGTCCCTGGTTCCCTCCCCCCCCCCCGCCCTCCTCCATGGCAGGTTCTTTATTTCTTTCCCTTTCTCTCTCTTTCTCTTTTCCTTCCTCCCTCCAGACTATGGATTACAGAACATACATTAAAGGGTTGTCATGTGTATCTTTTTGCCTCTATTTAATGCTCAGTTCTAGGTTGGCATTAGTACCCTCGACAATTGTTAGCACCCTGTTCCATTTTCTGTCTTACCTAGCCTCTGACTCCCACACGTTTGTGATAATTTCCACCTTTGACAAGACCTCCTGATATATGTTTCACTTGACCTTGGATATTGGTATCATAATATGTACATATATTTTATGTTATGCAGATAAATGCAGTCATTCTGTGTCTGTCTCTCTCCTTCTGGCTAATTTCGCTCAACATAATCTTCTCCATGTCCATCCATTTATAGGCAAATTTTATAACTTCATTTTTCCTAATAGCTGCATAGTATTCCATTGTGTAGATGTACCAAAGCTTCTTTATCCAGTCATCGATTTTTGGGCACTCTGGTTGCTTCCCAGATTCTGGCTATTGTGAATAATGCTGCTATGAACATAAAAGTAGGGATGGTGTTTCCGCTGCGTATTTTTGGTTTCCCAGAGTAGATTCCCAGGAGTGGTATGGCTGGGTCAAATGGGAGTTCAATTTCTAGTCTTTGGAGGAATGTCCATATTGTTTTCCAGAAAGGCTGTACCAGCCGGCATTCCCACCAACAATGGATGAGTGTCCCCTTTTCCCCACATCCACGCCAGCACTTGTTGTTCTTGCTCTTTTGAATATGTGCCAGTCTCTGTGGTGTAAAGTGGTATCTCATTGTTGTTTTGATTTGCATATCTCTGATGATTAGTGATGATGAGCATTTTTTCATATGTTTTTTGCCATTCGAATTTCTTCCTTGCTGAAGTTTCTGTTCATTTCTTCTCCCCATTTTTTGATGGGGTTGTTTGTTTTCTTCTTGTAAAGTTCTACCAGTGCCTGATATATCCTGGATATTAACCCCTTATCAGATGGGTATTGGGTGAATATTCTTTCCCATTCTGTGGACTGCTTTTGTATCTTAGTCACTGTTTCTTTTGAGGTGCAGAAGCTTTTTAGTCTCATGTAGTCCCATATGTTTATCTTTTCTTCTAGTTGCTTTGTTAGTGATGTTTCACCTTTGAAGATGCCTTTAGCTTCAATGTCGTGGAGGGTTTTTCCTATATTTTCTTCAATGTACTTTATGGATTCAAGTCTGATATTGAGATCTCTAATCCATTTTGATCTGATTTTTTGTGCATGGTGTTAGACACAGGTCCAAATTCATTTTTTTTACATGTTGCTGCCCAGTTTTCCCAACACCACTTGTTGAAGAGGCTTTCCTTACTCCATTTTAGACTCGTTGCACCTTTATCAAAGATTAAATGATCATATGTTTGAGGTTGGGTGTCAGGATACTCAATTCTATTCCATAGGTCCACAGGTCTGTTTTTATTCCAATACCATGCTGTTTTAATTACTACTGCCTTGTAGTACAGTTTGAAGTTGGGAAAGGTGATGCCTCCCATCTTCTTTTTCCCGAGGATTGCTTTAGCTATCCTTGGGGGTTATTGTTCCATACAAATTTCAGGAGTGTTTGGTCAATTTCTTTGAAGAATGTCATGGGTATCCTTATAGGGACTGCATTGAATCTGTACAGAGCTCTAGGGAGTATTACCATTTTGACAATGTTGATTCTCCCCATCCATGAGCAGGGAATATGTTTCCATTTCCTTGTGTCCTCTTTTATCTCTTGGAGCAGTGTCTTGTAGTTTTCTTTGTACAGGTCCTTTACACCTTGGGTAGGTTGATTCCTAGGTATTTGATTTTCTGTGGCACAATTGTGAATGGAATTGTTTCCTTAATATCCCTTTCTTCTCTTTCGTTATTTGTATATAGGAAAGCCACCGACTTTTGGGTGTTGATTTTGTATCCTGCCACTCTACTATATGCATCTATTGTTTCTAGGAGTTTTTGGGTAGAGAGTTTAGGGTTCTCTAGGTATAATATCATGTCATCTGCAAATAATGATAGCTTGACTTCTTCCTTGCCTATCTGGATGCCCTTGATGTCCTTTTCTTCTCTGATTGCTATGGCAAGTACTTCCAGTACTATATTGAATAAAAGAGGTGAGAGTGGGCAACCTTGTCTTGTCCCTGATCTCAGGGGAAGGCTTTCAACTTTTCCCCATTGAGAATGATGCTCGCTGTGGGCTTTTGGTAGATGGCTGTAACTATCTTGAGGAAAGTCCCTTCAATTCCCATTTTCTGGAGGGTTTTAATCATGAACGGGTGCTGGATCTTATCAAATGCTTTCTCTGCGTCTATTGATAGGATCATATGGTTTTTATTTTTTCTTTTATTGATATGATGTATTATGTTGATTGACTTGCGAATGTTGAACCATCCTTGCATTCCCGGGATGAATCCTACTTGGTCATGATGTATAATCTTCTTGATGAGTCTTTGGATTCTGTTTGCTAGTATTTTGTTGAAGATCTTAGCATCCGTGTTCATCAGGGATATTGGTCTGTAGTTTTCTTTCTTTTGTGTTGTCTCTCCCTGCTTTGGGTATCAGGGTGATATGTGCCTCGTAGAAGCTGTTTGGGAGTGTTTCTGTTTCTTCTATTTCCTGGAAGAGCTTGAAAAGGACTGGCAGTAGGTCCTCCTTAAAGGTTTGGTAGAGTTCACTAGTGAATCCGTCTGGACCTGGGCTTTTGTGTTTGGGCAGACTTTTAATTACTGTTTCTATTTCCTCGATGGTGATAGGCTTATTCAGGTATTGGAGGTCTTCTTGTTTCAGCCGTGGGAGGTTATAGGACTTCAGGAATTGATCCATTTCTTCTAGATTCTCATGTTTCACGGCATACAGGCTCTCAAAGTAATCTCTGATGATCTTTTGGATTTCTGTGGTTTCTGTTGTGATGTCACCCTTTTTATTTCTGATTCTGTTTATTTGGGTTCTCTCTTTCCCTGTCCTTACAAGTCTTGCCAATGGTTTGTCAATCTTGTTTAACTTTTCAAAAAAACCAGCTCTTGGTTTCATTAATCTTTTGGATTGTTTTTTTTTTGGTTTCCAACTCATTGATTTCCTCTCTAAGTTTTATTATTTCCTTTTTTCTGCCTGGGTTGGGCTCCTTTTGTTGGTCTTTTTCTAATGTCTTCAGCTGTGTACTCAGGTTATTTATGTGGGCCCTTTCTTGTTTCCTGATGTATGCTTGCAGAGCTATAAACTTCCCTCTTAGCACGGCTTTTGCCGTGTCCCACAAGTTCTTATAGTTGGTGTCTTCATTTTCATTTGTTTCCAGAAATCTTTGGATTTCCTGTTTGATTTCTTCTATGACCCATTTGTTGTTCAGGAGTGAGCTGTTCAGTTTCCAGGTGTTTGGTTTGACACCCTGTTTCTGTGTACGGTTAACTTCCATTTTCAGTGCATCATGGTCTGAAAAGATAGCTGACACAATTTCTATCTTTTTTATTTTATTGAGGTATGCTTTGTGGCTCAGCATGTGGTCTATCTTGGAGAATGTTCCATGTGCACTAGAGAAAAATGTGTATTCAGCTTTTTTGGCATGAAAAGCCCTGTATATATCCACTAGCTCTCTTTCTTCCATTTCTTCCTTCAGGGCCAATATTTCCTTGGTGAGTTTCAGTCTTGTTGATCTATCCATCGTTGATAGGGCAGTGTTGAAGTCTCCAACTATTATTGTGCTACTGTTAATGTCTTCTTTGAGGTCTCTTAGCAGTTGTTTTATATATTTTGCTGGCCCCTCGTTGGGTGCATATATGTTTAGTAGTGTAATTTCTTCCTGGTGTACATACCCCTTAAGTAATAAGAAATGGCCTTCATTGTCCCTTCTAACCTTTTTCAGCTTGAAGTCTATATTATCTGATACTAATATGGCCACACCAGCCTTTTTGGAGGAGTTGTTTGCATGGAGAATGGTCTTCCAACCTTTGACTTTGAGTCTGTGTTTGTTCTGATTATTCAGATGCGTTTCTTGTAGACAGCAGAATGTTGGGTTCAATTTTTTAATCCATTTTGTTACTCTGTGTCTCTTAATTGGTGCATTTAGACCATTGACATTGAGAGAGATTATTGTCATCGGATTTTGTGTCATCTTTCTGTTTGTGCTTGTTGTGCTTATGGGTTTGGTCGTATTACAGTAGACCCTTCAGACCTTCTTTTAAGGTTGGTTTTGAGTCCATGAAGTTCCTGAGTTGTTGCTTATCCATGAAGTTGTGTATCTTTCCTTCATATCTGAATGTGAGTCTGGCCGGGTAAAGAATTCTTGGTGAGGCCTGCAGTTCATTGAGTCTTTTCACAATATCCCACCATTGTTTTCGGGCTCGGAGTGTTTCATCAGAGAAGTCTGCTGTAAATCTTAGAGATGTTCCTTTGTATGTGATTTCCTTCTTTGATCTTGCTGCTTTCAGTATTCTATCTCTATCTATAGTTTTTGTCATTTTTATTAAGATGTGTCTTGGAGTATTCTTGTTGGGGTTTCTTTTAGCTGGTATCCTACGGGCCTCCTGGATCTTGAGGCAAGCGTTCTTTAGTTCTGGGAACTTCTCAGCAATTATGGCTTTGACAGTTTCTTCTTCATCAGGGTTTTCTTCTTGGCCTTCTGGGACCCCAATGATCCGTATGTTGTTTCTTCTGGCTTCATCCCGATTATCTCTTGTTGTCTGTTTGGTAATTGTGAGTCTTTTTTTCTATCTTCTGGTGTTGTGTAGCGAATCTTTGGAACTCGTCCTCGAGATCACTAATTCTTTCTTCAGTAGCTATTATTCTGCTATGCTGGCTTTCCATTGTGTTTTTCATTTCATTTACCTCATTTTTAATAACTGTCATTTCCATTTGCATTTTCCTCACTTCTTCTATCATGTCCTCTTGTATTTTATTGAGTTTGCATTCCATTGCTTCTTTGAATTCCTTATGAATTCTTAACATTTCTTTCCGAAATTCCTTATCAGAGAGGTTATACAACTCATTGGTATTGCTTGGCTCATCTGGACTAGTGATTTCACTCACAGAGCTTGATGGAATTTTTGCGTTGCTTTTACCATTATGACTATTGTAGGTTGCAAATATGGGGTCTTGGGGGGACTAGATAGTACAGTTAGTAGGTGTCTGGTCTGTTTGCAGAGTTTGGGTGGGTAGCAAGGGATGTAGGAACCAAGGTTCACTGGTACCTCATGCAAGATAGGTAGTAAGAGGGTCACGTGGACACGCTTAGCGCGGTCCGGTGGTTTTGAGTTTTCTTTGGTTTGATTTTTTATTGGTTTGTTCTTGCTGGGTTTATAATCAAACACAATCTTACAACCTACATGTAAGGCAGTGCTCTGTGACTGAGCCACACCCTAGCACAAATTACATTCCTGTCATAAATGAATAAGGCAGGATGATTACAAAATTCTAAGTGATTGACTGTGAGGGATTAACTTGAGCATAACGCAGGGTAACTCCTTGGGTGAGAGAAGTGATCCTGATCATGACTGGAATGTGGTCTACAGGTTTGAAACCGTGGAGATAAGATATTTGAATTCCCTTATATTTTATTCAAATGTACTAATAATGCAAACAGAACTTGATGAACCCTACATAGCTAATCTATGTATAGATGTTATATAATATATGATGACAATTATAATGGCCAATATTATATTACACATACACATATATAGAGAGAAGCAATAGGGAAGAGAATTTAGAACCATAACCAGCAGTGCTCAGGGCTTACTTCTGACTCTGTGTTCAGGGATCATTCCTGGTAAGTGCTTTGGGACCATATTGGATCCTGGGTTTGCAACTTATGTACTATCTCTGTGACCTCAATAGTATATTTTTTCCGTGAAAAACCTGTAACCTTACAGAGTATAAGTTGCTTCATTTTTGTCATATCTTGTAATTTAAGGGATGAAGCTTTATAAGATTGGGAAAACTGTGTTCTGTTGAAAAATTATAGCTAACCTTAGCAGAAAGCATCATTCAAGAAACCAAAGCTTGAATGCTCTTGCTCATTCCTGTATGTTTCCTGTTGGAATGGTTGGAAGAATATCAACTTTATATTTTTGATGGAAAATGGCCTTCAACCTAAAATGTATATTCAACACATAGTCTGAAAGGGAATAGATTGAAACATTTTGAAATATTAAAAATTCAAAATAAAGCTTGATTATCTTATGTAAGCACCATAATTCCTAAAGCTTTTAATAACATTTCCAGACATTCAGTGTACAGCTCTGTATAAACCTACCATTCGTGGCAGATCTCTCAACCAATGAACCAATTTGACCCTGAAAAGGCATTTACTTTTTTTTCTTCCCTATTTTTGTTTGTTTTGATTCATACTTGAAGGTACTCAGGATTTAATCATGGCCCTGTGCTCAAAGATAGGTCCAGAGACTGCCCCAGAGACCACCTGTGGTGCCTCAGACTGCTCTGTGCAAGAAAATTGCCTTAATCCCATGTGCTATCACTGATCCTGGGAGCCTCTGAGTATCCTTAGAGAAGTTTCAGAGGATACTCTATGTACAAATAAGGAAGAAGTGATTTTGGTACGCACTTCCAGAACAAGAGATCCCATACAGTATAAAGAAAAGGATATATGAGAAGTAGAAAGCCCTCACTATAGCCATTAGCTAAAGGTCCAGGCATAAGACGGTTGCCAGTCTCTACAACAGTATGGAAAAAGAATTTTTTTACAAAATAAGGGTGTTGTCGTGTTGGTGGTATTGGTGGTGGTGGTGGTGGTGGTGGTATTTGTGTTGATATATGTGTGTGGTGTGTGTGTGCGTGTGTGTTTGTGTGTGCACCTGCCTAGGAGAGGTTGAGTCACAAGACATTATCAGAAAACTCATTAGGTGACTGTGTAGCTCTCATAAACATAGCAAAGCATTTAATATGATCCCACAAGATAGCCTGTGAATGCTTGTCAGGCAAGTTCTCAGTGGCAGTACTATAAAGCAACAACAGTACAATTCTTTTGCTAGCTTTGCTTTAAGTATTGTATTTCTTTCATTTTCACACCATTGAAAGATCCAAGGCTGGAGGTAAGGTGGGAAGAGAGCTAAGGAAGAGTGACAGACAGACCCTAGGGCATGTTTCCCATTGCAAGTTTTCAAGCTTAGACTGAACAGCATGAGCTTGGGGCAAGTGGCAGACTATAAATTAAAGATGACTCACAAGTTTGATACTGGAATATATGGACATAATACTTGACAATAGCCATAGTTTATTTTTATATAAATAAAAGTAGTTTTATTTTTATATAAATAAAAACAATTAGAAAGTGTTGGGGTGAAGAAAAGCTGACAAAGTTAATACACTATGATAGGAGAAAAATTACATTTTTTCCCTCTGTTTTTCTTCCATTGAATTAAAACTGCCTAGTGATTGAGTTGTAAAACTTCCAGCCATATCAAAACCTGCTTTTGATATGGCTGAAGGCCTGGCATCACATTCTTCACTTCCTTCTTTTCCTATTCTATTTTTAATCACGAAACTGAGTTTCATTGCATTTGATCAGTCATATTCACTGTATACCAATGGGATGGTGTATTGTGCAGCCACACAGACTACAGTCTAAAAGTTACAAAACTATTCATTTCACATGGATCAGATATATGGATTTTAAAAAGAATAAAAAAAAATAACTCAAGTCCTTAATAAAAGAGATCTTCAGAAAAAGAACTTTGGAAATGTGTATATTTGCTGCTAAACACTAGGGATGAAGTATGTCATGTTTATTTGTACCATTTGGCTCTTTGCTCTTGAAATTAAATTGCACATGTTCTGAGAATATTGTGGTTCAATCCCAACATTTTGAGTGTTTTTTGGGATATACATTTAAATTCTAGCCATTTTTATCAGTTTATTGAGTGAAATAAGGGATTTACATAGACTATAGTTATGTATAACTGTTCAATATTGTGTTTTTTTTTTTTTGCCAATTCCACATGGTAATGTGGTTACTCCTGACTCTTCACTCAGGAAATACTCCTGGTGGTGCCTAAGGGGCCATATAGGACGCCATGGATCGAACCTAGATCTGCCACATGCAAGGCAAACAACCTACCCACCGTTCTATTGCTCCAGCTCCACTAGTTCAGCGTTGACTTTTCTCAAAGCAAACCAGAAGCACATTGTTCGCTATAAGATAGATAGGTATACAGGTTGATAGATAAGTGATACACTAGTAGATTTAAATACAAGTTTACATATAGCCATAAACACAAAACACAATTTCTTACATAAAATGTACAACTCAGAAATTGAGATAACTTTTTTGAATTGTTATAGACATTAGAATTTATACAAATAGTCAAGTACTTACTTAATATTGTTTATTAATTTCAGAATAATCAATAAAATAATTCTTTCCTCCCACAGAACAGAATGAATTATGACTACATGCAAATTATTTAATAATGAACAGGACAGTATGGAGTTTGAAGGCCATATTTTTAGTGGGAATCTACAAATAACTAAATTTCTGGCTTTTACTAACATCTCTTTCTTTTACCTCAGTAGTTCACAATTTCTTTATACCTAAAACTAAAATTCTTGGAGCCAGGGATTTTGGCTTAGTGGAAAAGTAGGTAGCTTTTGTGTGTGAGACACTGGTTTATATTCCTGACATAAGCAAAATATAAAATAACATCCTTTTTTTATTTTGCTTTTAGTGTCACACACAGTGATGCTCAGGGGTTACTCCTGGCTTTTTGCTCAGGAATTACTTTGGAAGTGCTTGGGGATCAAATGGGATGCCAGGAATCGAACCAGGGTCGGCTGCATGCAAGGCAAACTCCCTACCTGCTGTGCTATCACTCCAGTCCTAAAATAACATTCTGATAGACGCCTTCGCTTTAATCTACTTTTGTATGGAACTACTTTGATTTTACTTTCTTTAACAGCTTTGTAAACATTAACAAAAACTTTACATTTGTAAAATGTTGAAGAACTAAAGGAAAATTTAAAAGCAAATTTGTTTTTAAATTCTCATTTTGTGAATTCAAAATGAGTCATATATGTTCCTCCACAGCCAATCATGTCATATAACCGGACAGAAGAAGTTGAAGACATACTCTGGGGTCACATTTTGCAAGTATTTGCTGAACACTTGCTATGAATAAAGAGTTTTTTTCTGTGAAGCACTGGGCTCAAGGCTGGGACATAGGGGATTTCTACCAATGGGGACACACAAACAATATTCTATGTTATTAACATATAGATTTAAAGCTAACACAACAATATAGTATCTCTTTACCTAAATCACTTTCTATGTCTAGCATTCCCATCTTTAACTTAGACAGTGAAAGTTCCCCACGGTTAAATTCTAGATGTGCCTTTCTCCCTTGTGATGTTTGGATCCTGTTTCATCTGTCAATGAGCCCCTGAACAGAAAGTCAAAATCAACTTTTGGATCATTACCAGCTCCTCTTCTGGGTTGATTTCTAACAGATGTCTTAACCTTTGAATTCTCCTCGACTTCAGCTGCTATATTTTGCTCTCACAAAAGGAATCTCTCAGCCATGTAATGTACCAGTGGAAGACTCCATAGCCCAGTAGAAGGAAACAACTCTGGTTCTGGAATGCCTTTTCACTGACACACAAAGTACCTCATTACAGCATTCACACTCTACTTCAAAGTTGCTTGTAAAGTGCCTGATGATTTGCTAGGTTTAATGCACTGTCATTCTAATAACAAAACCACAGATCCGACATTAAGGCATTGGAATGATTGTATGAAGCCATCATTAAAATATTTCACAACTAACCATGTAAAAATTTTTTTTAACCTGGAATAGATAGTTTTTAATTTAGGAGTCTGAAAATTTACCATGTAATTCACATTTGTTCCCCTTTGGAATTACATTATATCTGCAGTCAAAATTTTAATTAAGTTCACCTTCAAATTCCTATGTTTTATATGGTCTTGTCAATGCCAACGATGGGTAAAGAGGTAAAAAAATGTTTATTTCTTAGGGCAAATAATTTCATCGGGTAAATGCTGTGTTCTCACATAGCTTCACAATATGTACAAAACTGAATAAAAATGGAAATTATTTTATGAGCTTTCCTACAACTTAAAAAAATGAAAAGAAACATACCTTGGGACTTATTTTTGAGATTCAGAATCTTAAAATTCTTTATTCCTTTATCAGTTCTGTTGCCCAAGGGGAAATCTGTACAGCAGACATCATATGTCTTTAATAATGAAGCAAACGACTAGAGTCCAAATCTTTCGAGCAGCTAAGAAACCAATTGTGTGAAGGAAATGCCAGAAGTGTTTGTTTTACCAGGGCTATAAATTCAGCAACTTTCAAGGGTTAGGCTCATTTCAATCGAAGGCAGAAAGGCAAAACTGATGAAAACATTAAAAAAAAAATCCATTTGTACTGTGTCTGAAGGAAATTTCCCAGGAAGCATACACCTTCCTTACAAGTCATAGAGCTTTGAATCATTTCTTAAAATGTTGTTATTACTGTTGAGGCTCTCTCCTTAAAACTAATCAAACTTTTATCCCTGTAGGAAAAAAGAGAAGAAATTCATTTTAAAAGCTTCTCGTGAAATTTTTCCAGATAAGATATTTTCTCTATTATCTTATTTACAAATCTGTGTTTCAGACTAAAAACTGCAAAATTGGGGTTAACAAATTAGATATTTAAGATTTTGCTTCTGAGGAGACTTAGAAGGCGCCAGGAGGCAGCACATTATAACCTCAACTGGCAGATGAACAATGACAGAAGCCTGCTATTAAACAAAGTAGAATCATTAAAGATAACAGTAAAAATAATTGTATTTAAAACATTAAGTAAACATTTTTGGGCAGGCTTCCATATGGTTTTCCTGAAGATTCAAATTGATGTCTTATTAATTAGTATCCGTTTGCTACGGAAATACACAAACAAATCAATTCAAGCTTCTGTGGATTTAAAGTCTATTTAGTCAATTGCTCATTTTTCTAAAAAATATTAATTCACTCAGATGAAAATGTGTAATTTTAATGAAAAAAGTAGTACATTTATTAAGACGTCTTTGTGGGGGAAGTCCAAGGTCTAACAGAAACATGGTGCCGATGATAGAGCAGCTCGATTCTTCTCTAGAAGCAACCAAGGGACAGCCCTGAAATGTGGTCTACACTCTCTAACAGAAGGATCTCACAATGTCTTGACTAATGTGTTTTCTGCCTTACGACTCATCACAGATCTAAAATTGACAAGTCACTTGGCAACAAATCTGCTTCAGGGAGAAATCCAAATGAACTCAATGTAAATATCGCTAAAAATACTTCTTTAATTTTGAGAGATCTAACAAAAATTTCTCTCACACAGAAGTGAGCTCTACATTTTGTAATTAGCAAACAGCAGTGCTGAAAAAAAAAAGCTTTCCTGACTCTGTCCAGAAGCATTTCAACAATCTAAATGAAAAAACTAGTGAGTTATTGCAGGACTGTATAACAAACTAAACCCTGACTAAACTTTTTTTGACTTTTTTTTGTTACATCTCTAAAAACCATGCTTATTTGATTTCCTAATCTAGAACAGGTTAGAAGCAGAAAATTAGAAAGAGCATGACTGTATTGGCAGGCCCCTCAAAGTGCAGCAAGAACCGACAACTGACTGCACACAAGAGGGAAGTTACAGTGACCGTCAAGAGCACAAAATAATTATAAAGTGCAAATAAAACAAACTACACCAAGAATTGCAAATGAGAGACATGTTGAGGTAATTCTTTCTGCACATAATTACTTTACTATTCACTATGCAATTGCTATGTATATAAAGATAACCATAAGCCATCAAGAAAGTATTAAATCATGTGTCCTCCAGCAAGGTGGAAATATTCGATACAACAGATGAATAACCTTTTGTTATACTTAGGGCTAATTTGTCTTATTCCCAGTGATGTCAGAATTCTAAAACCTAAATATATAACTACCATAGTATAAAATGCTAACAGGGTTGGTAACTCAGGCAATTAAAAGTAAAGAGAAATTTATGTTTAATGTTAAAAAATCAGTTGAATCGGCAGGAGAGATAGTACAGCAAGTAAGGCTGTTTACCTTGCATTTAGCTGAATCAGGTTCAATCCCCAATACTGCAAATGATCCAACAAACCTTGCCAGGAGAAAACCCTGAACAGAAAGCCAGGAGTACCCTGAACACTACTGAGCAAGCCCCCCAAATAAAAACAAAAAATACCAGCACCAAAACAAAAAATATGCTGCATAGTTTGGTAATGGTACAGACTACAAATAATGAGAATGTCAGAAGACTCTAAAAATAACTTACATCTTAATGACACGTATTAGTTTTAATTAGCAAGATATCTCAAAGTAGGTCAAACATCAGTTTGCACAGTACAATGGCACTGGTTTCATGTCTCTGTGAGATTCCTCACTGTGGATTCCCAATGGCATTGGTTTAGTCCCAGGATTATCTTTCTTCCTGGTTGTAAAATGCCTTCAGCAGTACCAGGCTTCAAAGATCTACAAATCAAGATGTATGACAGAGCAGGAAACCTTTTTCCCTGACTTTCCTCTCACAAAAATTCAGAAAATCTCTTTTCTTCTTCCAAGGGAAAACTCCACTTTCACTTTCATGAATTACGTTAATCCTGGTACCTGAACCCTGCAGCCAGGGAAGGCCATTCTCTACTTGACTTTTGTTGCGGGTCACTGAACTAATCTCTGTGGGATTTCCAAAGACAGTCATGGCCAGACCTAGTGGTTTTAGTGAATCACTTTGGCTATGGAAAAGTCAATACCTACAGGAATTTATTTTGAGAATGAGAAGAGTAAGTAGTGTTAGTTGGTAATACACATTCACTGTGTCCAGAATTTTCTCTTTCCTTTGGACCTCTTCATTAGTAGAGTTTATGGTATACAATTCAAATAGCCTGATATACTAATTTATTTTTAATATGACTTAAACATAAATGAAGTCTGTTTAACTAAATGTGACACTCAGGGGTGGAGTCGTAAGTTTTGATTCTTCCCAAACTGTACCTTTTATTCTTCTCAGGAATGGAGTTTTGAGAGGAGAAGCCTTATTATTTACAAACCCGTGACTTTCTAGCAGCAGTTTCCAGTGGTAGTATGAAGATCCTCTCTAAGTCCAGCCTATCAAAGTTTCCTTATATCTTTGACTAGATCGTGATTCATCCAAGAGCTAGATGCATGGCCAAATCAGATCCAATGACTTCCCCAAATAGTTTAACTACGTTCTGTGGGAATCAGGAAGAATAGCTGATTTTGTTTCATTTGGAGGAAAAAAAATAGTGTTTAGTCCCAGAACTGCTGGTAGCAGCCCTCGCGGTAGAAGTTAGTTTCAAAACAGTCAGAACACAAAGTGGAAGCAAAGGTGTAACAACAGACTCATGAATATTGACAAAAGATCGCCTCTTCCGCCATACTCCACTCAGGTTTCCTGACACCTGTTCAGCTACCCATACTTCTCTGAAATGCACACTAGAGCAGGACTCTTATTTAGATGTCTTAGGTAAAATTTTCTGTCCTGTATATCTGATAGAATTATTGGAATCCTAATCCACTACCACATTCCATCTTAGTTCAGTGTAGTTAGAAAGTCCAATGTCCCCTTTGGCAATTTCCCACACACAAACCCCATACTTCATCTCTGGGTAGAAATTCTAACTTTCCCATGAGAATTTGGAGTTAAGTCCAAAGATCTCTCTTCCATTGTTGCTGTGGTCCCCATTCCAATTGCAATAGCAAACCTTGAAAAAAGTCTTCTTTATAATGCTTAGTAAGTGTCACTGATTTTGTTTTTATTCAACAACACCCAAGCTTGAAATTTGTCTTGTGTCAAGAACCATTCAGGCACGTTTCATTTATTGCAGTAAGTACCTTTCAGAAAGTTTGTCCCAAGTACTTCTGTATGCTACATATTTCTAATTTGCTTTACCAAAATACTCTACTGCTTATAATATATTTCACAACACATCAGCATGTATTCTTTAAAAGATCACATGATGAAGATAGCTGAAATACATAGGGTATCATAGAGAAGTAGCAGAATTTGAGTAAATCTCCTTTATATAGAAGGAAAATCTTTTCAGACTCAAGCAAATCTCAACTCAGCTTTCTTTTTTTCTACTACTGTTATGATTTTTAAACATTATATGAGCTTTACTCAGTTTATTTACAATGAAACAAGTTAATATATTAATGCTCAACAAACCTTTTTCTCCTTTTACCCTGGAAGATGAATAAATATCATATTCCTAATTTAACCACAGATTACTTAACCTAGAGACATTATATTGCCACATCTCAGTAAATTATCTTTAATATTCAATTAAGAACATAAAAATTTTCCCTAAAATATAGTAGGTAGTTTAAATTTATATTGTAGCTGGAGCAATAAATATACAGTAGGTACTGTGAGCAACCTACCCAACTTTATTTCAGGCACAACATATGATTTCCTGATCCTCACCAGGAATAATCCCTGAATGCAGAGACATGAGTAAGCCCAGGGCACTACTTGGTGTTGTCCAGAAACAAATAAAGCAAAAACAGATAAAAACGATGTATAAATATCTTTACATTTTTAAGACCAAATGAGACATTAACAATTTATAGATATACAGGTAGTATATCACTTATTTTAAAAATTACTTCTCAGAGAAAATTAAATTGTTTTCATGGAATTCCTAACTTTACAATACCATTCAGTTGTGTTTTACACATTCCTGAAGCTTATTTTGTTTGTGTGGCATTATTAAACCAAATTCAAGGTGACAAGCTATATTAAGAGTGGTGTTTCTTTACAAACCTTATCAAATTTTTATATTCAATGCATTTTTATAATCTATTATGCATATTTTACAACAGTAAGTTAAATTTTGTGGATTTAAGGATATGCTTAAAAAATGGAAAATCAACCCTTATGAAATGACTGGCTTTGTGAAGATCCTAATTATATACCCCAAACATATACAACCATGTAAATTTTATGCTAATAAGTTTTATAGCAAAATTTGGATATCTATGATTTATCAGCATTCCTTTATCGAGAGAGCTATTACTTTGTAGATTTTTCCAACTTAATTTGCAAGGTAGATAGGAGCTATTTATTAATGCATTTTCTTGAAGTCTGAGTTATTTTTAGGGATTTAATGAATACTATCAGTAAGTTTGCTTTAATTCAAAGAGAATACTTTATTGCTTAGCATTAAAATTTAAATTTATATGTATGCTCACTTCAGGAAAGTATCTTAATTATTTAAGCTTTTCTTAACATATTCACATATAAAACAATAGTTTTTTTGAAGGTTGAAATATTTTTTACATCAGAAGAGACCCATAAATATGAGTAAGAGGAGAAACACTGCTGTTTTTCATCTCCTTAACATGCTTTTGTCAGCTAAGGGGTACTTTTCAGGTCAGGAAAACTTGTACACTAATCCCTTCTGATGAGAGAATCAGGGAACCATGTTGGGATTTTAGTTCTCTTAAGTTGAAAAATACTGTAAGACTCAGAATGGGAATGAACTGTATAAATATGACTGTACATTTAACTTAAAGTTCCTTTCTTATTTTTATAGTTTAGTATTGCCCAAACATATATAATCCATAGTCTATAACAGAATGCTTTCTCATAATCTATTCCTTATCTTTTTATTTTTACTTACCTATTTTTTTTCCTTGTCACTTGTCTGCCTGTTGTTCATTGATTTGCTCAAGCAGGCACCAGAATCATCTCTATTCATTGGGATAAGGTCCATTATTGTTAATGTTTTTGGCATATCGAATACACCATGGGTAGCTTGCCCAGATCTGTCATGGCTCTGGGTTCATTCCCGATGGCCCAGTCTTTTTTCTATGTCAGGCCATCAACCATCCAGGGCCTATGGGGCAGAGCCCTGGGTGTAGACAAGTCAGTCTCCCTGTCTGCCACCTGCCAATGCAGCTGGGCACTGCATCTGCACCTGGAACCTCGAGGGGGCAGGATTATTTTCCTAAGTAGAGAAATTGTGTGTTTAGGTTATAAATCCCTTTGTAATGCTTATACATACTCTGGGAGACTTCTTATTACTTATTTTTCCTTGGGATAAGGGATAACATGTTGCATAAAACTAGAGATGCATGGGAACTTTTAATTTTTTTTCTAAAATTTAATTTAAAAATGTTAGCGGAAGTAGAGGACAGATTATGAGAGCTATTTTCTAGAAAATTATGCAATTTTCTTTTTCTTTCACTTAACCCTCATTCTTCTGGAGAAAGGCAAACACACAAATTCACACACTTATAAGCATACACACCTACAGAACTCACTATAGTTATGAAAACTGCCTGTAGCTTGCTGGAATTTTTTCCCAGATGGTGGCAAATATGTAAAAAGTAGAAAATATCTGTCAGTATTTTCTCCTCTAGAAGTATACTTATCAAATATGAGGTTTTCACTGTAATGTGTGGTTTAAAAGTGTGCATATTTTCCAACTGTATTTCAAATAGTCAAGGGATGCTATAGACTGCAGCATAAACTCAGAATCAGAGATTTGCTTTATGGGGGTCTTGGAAAATTTTCAAGAATTGAGGTTGCATTCTTAAACATTTATACATTAAAGCAAAAACAGGGATTAGTCATTGAGATATTATTAGCCTGAGGAATATACACATGAGAGCAAATAAACAAAAAAAAAAGTCTGTGGTCATATAAATACATTGTGAATTTCAAATTTTTAAAAGGAACAGAAGTCCTTGATGTCAGATCCTATAATATCAAGGAAACGTTGAACAGTGTTTCCAATAGTTTTGAGAGCAACGCATACATAGACAATGCCTGCTATGAGGAAAGGTAGATTAAGTCTGACAAACAAGGGGTTCTGCCAGGTGTAGAAGAACAAATGGTGAGAAACTGCAACGTTTTCTAGCACAGTGAAAATAATTTAAATCATGTTTAGCAGTCGATGAAGAGCATTCTATAAATATAATGGGTATGCATTCTCTTGGCTGAGAGCAGTGTCGGGTGAGGGCCACTCTTGTTATTTGCTTGCCTCCTACATACTGTCTGGACATTGATACATTACCTTTTAATGAATAAATTCACTGAATAGTCAAGGTGGCAAATCTAAGTAAACACACTGAGCATTTTATTACTCATTAGAGATATTTTGTCATTTGTAAGGTTGGCATATTGCTGACAATGTTTTCATTTTCATATTCTTCAGCTAAGTCAGAACGCTCAATTGTTTCTGCCTTCAAATAAATGTCTCGTACTTATACATTCCTCTCCATTCCTCTTTTCTCTGCTGGAGTTTAGAATTGGAGATATGTAACTATTTTCTCCAGTGCTCACCTCTTTCCCTTTTCAATCATTTTAATGTATCAGTCTGATTAATCTTTGCAGAAGAATGATGTCATTTTCTGCTCTCCCTACATGCATATCACTGCCTCTCCACTGAGTATACTATATTGAGTTCTGTTAAGTCCTTCATTAATCTTTTGTAAACTAATATTTTATTATACCACCATGAGATATACAATTACAACATTGTTCATGTTTGGAGGTTTTGGTCACATAGTGTTCCAGCACCCTGCCCTCCACCAGTGCCCATTTCCCACCACTGATGTCCCCCATTCCCTCCCCTCTCCCATAGCCTGCCTCCATGGTAGGTTCTTTATTTATTTTCTCTCTCCCTCTCTCTCTTTTCCTTCTCTTACATATTGTGGGTTGAAACACATACACTTAGAGGCCATCATGTGTATTTTTTTGCCTGCATTTAATGTTCAGTTCTAAGTTGGCATTAGCCCTTTCGACATTTATTCACACATGATACCTTCTCTGTCTTACCTAACCTCTGACTCCCACACGTTTGTGGTAATTTCCACTTTTGGTAAGACATCCTGATCCACGTTTCACCTGACATTGGATTTTGGCATCATAATATGTATATATGTATTTATGTCATGCAAATACATGCAGTCATTCTATATCTCTCTCTTTCCTTCTGACTAATTTCACTCAACGTGATCCTTTCCATGTCCATCCATTTATAGGCAAATTTCATAACTTCATTTTTCCTAACAGCTGCATAGTATTCCATTGTGTAGATATACCAAAGTTTCTTTATCCAGTCATCAGTTCTTGGGCATACTGGTTGTTTCCCAGGTTCTGGCTATTGTGAATAGTGCTGCTATGAAAATAAAAGTGCAGATGGTGTTTCCGCTGTGTGTTTTTAGCTTCCCAGGTTATATTCCCAGGAGTGGTATGGCTGGGTCAAAAGGGAGTTCAATTTCTGGTCTTTGGAGGAATGTCCATATTGTTTTCCAGAAAGGTTGTACAAGTCGACATTCCCACCAACAACTTCATTAATCTTTGTCTTAGCTTTTTGTCCCACCATATCCTACCAAGCATAGACTATTTTACTCTGGCTAGTATTGTCTCTGATGCACAGTGCTACGTTCAGATTTGTGTCACTGTAAAAACTGTTTCATTTGTTTCAGCCCATCTTACCCTGAAACAAGTTTCATCCTGGATGAGTCCAAATTCTACTCTTTTTATGGCAAAAAATATACTCCTATTTTCAAAGAAAACAAATCATTTTAATCACCGCATCCTACCAAGATTTCTCTGTGGTCTTTTATTCCCTTCTTGTCTCTTGAAAATATTTTAACACATTTGATGAGAAGTGTTACACATTTATTGTCCATTCTCATAGTATATAGGAACATAGTATTGGTTATCTATAACAAATTATACATAGCTGTAATTGTACTTTTAAGGATATTACAATAAAAATGACTCATTTTTCAATGTCTACCTCAAAGACTCTGTGTGTGTGTCTGTGTGTATAAATGTACATATTTGATTGTGCCAGTTGCTGGGGATGGAACTTCTTAAAATCACAGTCTCGTACATAGAATATAGGTGCTCAATTACTGAGCCACGTCTCTGATACCAACCTTGACAATTTACAAAGAATTCTATGAGGAGTTGACTATTTATACATTTTTATGTTGCTCAGTTATTTTCTTTTCAAGATTTTCCAAAAGTACTGCTGAAATCAAATTATAATAAAGTCATCACTAAAATTATCAAGGCCAAAACACAAAGGGACTTTAATTAAAGGTGGCTGTTAAACAGAAAGCTTTTATTATTCAATTCATAAGTTACCTGGTACTTTAACCATAAGTCACAGGAGAATGCTTTTCAACTTTAGAACCTAGAAATACCAAATACAGAAATACCAAATACAGTCTATTCATTTCTATGGAAGAAGGGGAGTCAATTCAAGGTCAATCATGAGGGAAAAAACAGAAGCTCAATAAAAGAAATAAAAAATAATACTTTAAAGTGATGCATAAAACAGCATTTTATTGCAGTTAATTTTCATTTTCCACCTCTTTATTGTCAGACAGTACAAACATAAGAAAGTCTACTGCTTTTCATACCCTGGAAAACATATTTTTGTGTATGTGAAGAATTAAGTGTGAAAGTGACTTAGTCTTAAAGCAACGAAATTATTCCTATGTCCCAAGTTTGTGTTGTAAAATATCCAGAAAAACTAAACTGTCATAGTAAGTGGAAGAAAAAAAATCAGACAACAATATGTTTCAGGATAAAGGACAAACCTGTATAAATTCTTGTTTGAATTTGTCTTGGTTGTTGCTACTGATTTCCTCCATTGTCGTCCAGGAAGCAAAAGTCTTCTGAATAAACATCCTTATTTCTTCCCTATAAAAGAATCCCTAAATGTGCTATGCTTTCCTGGCTTGAACCATGCATGGCATAACAAAAATTAAATTATGGTTTCAGTGTAGCAGTCAATGATCTGCATCACATGAACCTTTTGCAGACAAAATATCAAAGGGATAAATGATACACTTAGGTGAAAATTCTCTCTTCAACAGGAAATGCTATTTGTTCCCACAAAAATTAATTGAGCATGTTCTTGATGCAACTATGTGTATAGTGTATTGCGAGTTAAAAAAGAACAAATAAGTCAAATCATATAAGGAATTGTGTTTCAAGTCTATAGCAATATAGTTAAGAAGACAAAAGACACATACAAAATGTTCATAGCAAAGAAACAACACTTGATAAAGAAAACTCACTGGAAATGTTAAATACATAAATACAGAGAAAGGTAAATCTTTGGTTCAAGAAATAAGATTTATTTTGTCATATAATAAAAAACAAATGTGTATCCATGAATTACACACTTTTCTTATATTACCTTATTTAAGAAATTCCAGGGTGGGATTTAGAAAAAAAATATTTTAGCATAAAAAAGAAGGCTGGAGAGTAATGGGGGTGAAAGTGGACCATGATTTAATCCCTGACACTGCATAAATCCTCTGAGTCTTGCAGGATCACTAAATACAGAGTCAGCAGTACATCCTGACCTTTACCAGTTGTGGTCCATTGGCATGTCCCTCTCCCCTGAAGTAGGGACAGAAATTAGGAAGTGTGAATAAGGTGGAGCAATAAAAGCAGGAAAAGCTGAGGAGCAAAAATTGTGAAATCAGGGGCTGGAACGATAGTCCATCAGGTAGGGTGTTTGCCTTGCATGCAGCTGACCCGGATTTGATCCACCGGCATCTCATATAGTCTCCCAAGCACTGCCAGGAGTAATTCCTTAGCAAAGAGCCAGGAATAACTCCTGAGCATTGCCGGATGTGACCCAAAAAAGCAAAAACCAAAAAAAAAGGTGAAATCAGGAAAATATGTGAATTAATCCTAGGAATGTGAATACTTTCAGTCGTTTCAGTGCTACCATATTATTATTTTCCTTACAATGATTTTTCCAGTTCATGATTTGCTGTTTAAGGACACCTTTTTGGGTTTCAAAAATATCAGAGTGGGAGTTTTGGCCGGGCTGGGGCAGGTACCCGCTGCACTGGGGCGTGATCCCAAGGTGAGCACAGTGTGGGAAAAAAAAAAGAAAAACAATCAGAGTGGCCTTCCCTTGTATCTAGATTCAGCAACATTATCAACCTTTATATCAATACTACTTTTCTTTTCTTTTTTAGAATTTCTACTTCTTTTCAAAGTATTTAGCATTAGGGCACCGTGATTTACAAAAGTTTTTTCATGGTTGAGAGTCAGGCACACAAACGTTCTAACATTAACTCTGCCACCAGCATCAGTTTCCTTCCACCAGTGCCCCAGATCTGCTTCCATCCACACAAACCTCCTGACAGATACATTTTAGTTTGGTAACCCTTGAGATCTCATGCGTATACAGTGCTGGCTCTGTGGCTGAGATATATTCATGTGCCAAACTTCCACAGCACGGATGTGCCTGAGGCCTCTGATGCTTGGCCTTGCTCTCTGCTCTCAGCCTCTGCATACGTCCTGTCTTGGTCTCTTTCGTTTCCTGCCTTCACTTTAAATGAGTTTTCCAATACGTGTATCCCAGTGTTGACAGGGCTAGAGCTCACACATAAATAAATGTATTTTGTGTCCATCCTCATACAAAGATTTGTTTGCTTATGCCGAGAGTCATTTAGTCAGCTGTCCTAGCATCCATGTCTTTTATTTGTTTAACAATTTCCTGCAAAGATCTTATTCTGACAAAAAACTTGTTGCCAAAGATCTTATTCTGACAACAAACTTTAAAATGAGTATTTTATAACAAATTTGGCGATTATACAAAGCTCTTGTGTTGAAAGTTCACTGAAACCTTCTTGGGCACAGCAATGATCTAGTTCTGGGTCTTTAGCATATTATTCTGGCATCATGTAAGCAAAGTTCTATGATAAGTCTCCACATTAGGGGGATATCTACATGCACGGTGAGTGAATGTACCTATTAACATTAGTTGAAAGCTTAAGTCATGTCAATTTCCTCTTTTGGTGGAACATAATCATACTTTCAGGCAGGTACAAAGCCAGAAGCATGAATAAGTTCATACAACTGATATAAGAACATCCATGCCAAGCTCACAACATACACAGTATCAGCTCACCCCCCAGCTCATGGTTTGTCAAACATCCTGACATAAAAATGAATCACTGTATGGAAGGAGGAAATTGAGAGCTTGTTCCTTCCAATTCATTCATTCACTGAAATGCAATACTGTTAGGCTTAATGTCTTTATAAAAACACAAAAAATATCTTTTTATGCACAATAAAATTTTAGAGCTATAGTAAACTATTCTTGGTGGAAAGGAAATAAAAATTATATGATATTAGATGATGTCAAAAATGAATCTGATGATGTTAGGGGCATTAGAGATTTCCAAGAACAAAGGTAGAGGATTCAAGGGTCTGACGTCACTGGCAGAGGTTGAAGGCACCATAGAGTTGTGTGAATGTGCTTATGTATTTGAAACCTGAAGATAAAATAATTGCCATTGGTGAGTGTTTACTGAACATCTGTAAAGACAGAAATATTTTCTTTATAGCAGCAAAGAAGTTATTGACCACTCCATACGCTTGACCTTTGCTATTAACCCTGTCTATAAGAACTTTATGTTCTCAAACACGGTTTTACTTTTTCTATTCAAAAAATTGTTTTCCTCTTCAATTTTTATAGATTTTTTTTAACAGTAAAGTTCTCTGTCCCATCTCTGCTGATACTACCCTACTTCCCACCATGCTATTTCCTTGGTAAATTTTATTCTCTCTCAGTGTCCAAGGGTTTATTTTCATTCACCATGGCCCACTCTTTTGCTTTGTTTGTTATCAAAGCTGAGTGAGATTATTCAGCATTTGTCTTCCCTTGTCTAATATTGCTTAACATGATAACCTCCCCTCTCTAATGCCATGCAAGTCCAAAGAAAGATTAGAATTTCATCTTTGTTTAGGCATCCATTTAAATAGCATTTTAATACCAAAAGAATATTTTCTTGTTGAATTTTATGCTTCATTATCCCTCCTGAAATGTTTCTTCTCTTAATCTCCAATTCAATTGCAGCTAAGAACTGAGATAGTAAAAAAATATCATTAATTCAGGTTATTCTTTTGTTAGATTCATGTGATCTAACAAACCACATGAAATTAAGCAATTTCTAGATGATATATTTAGATATATAGAATGAATATTATAAGCCACTTTCTCTTTTAAAGTTCTTAAGAAGTTTGATGCAGGTTTCACCATTTCTTCTTCCTCACATATATGTGCATATGTGTATATATATTAATTTATATTTAGACTATATATACAATTTTTTCTGGCATTTCAGTCTGTTTTTGTCTCATAAATTTTTTTTTTCCATCTTGTGATTCTCTCTGCTCTCTAAATACCTCCCTCTCTGTACAATCTTAATTTTTTCTATGCTGTATGTTCTGTAGTAAAAATACCCTTCTTTTCTACAAAACGAGAAAGAACCTTTTATTCTAGGTGTATTATCCAGCTCTCCTATCTTTTTGTAATACATATTTCAACAGTACAGTTCACATTGGCTTGCCATCCTCTGTTCTCTGCCCACTCATTCTCAAATTTTTTCTCTCATCTTCTTTTCTCCTAACACTTTATTGACAGTTTCCTCTTAACATATCACTGTTGCCATTTTAATGGGAAGCTCGTGAGTGGCTTTTTATTTAAACTTACTTCTCAAGCACTTGTAGTTACATTTTTTATTTTTCACCACTGTCACTATTACTATCACTATCACTATCTTCCCGTTAATCATCTATTTGCTAGAGCGGGCACCAGTAATATCTCCATATGTCCTGTCTCATGCTAGTAGAACCCAAAGGCATCCGCTTGCTCCAGGAACATAAAGAGCCTCAAACCATGGGCACTGGTGGCGGGATGGGTGCTGGAACACTGTATGACCAAAACCCAAATATGAACTTTTTTTAATTGTATATCTTTGTAATTGTAAAAAATAAAAAAATAAAAAATAAGCTGGTAGATCTTAAAAAAAAAACCATTATATTAGGTCACTGGAATGACCTGATATAAATGTTACTGGTATTTGGCATATCAAATACTACATGAGCAGCTTGCCAGGCTTGCCGTGCAGGTGGCATACTGTTGTAGCCACCTCTAAATAAAGCATTACACTAATTCAAAAATTCCACTTGTATTATAACTGCATTTAATACATCTCTTTTGTTTCTTGGAATGCAGACCTGAATTATTATCTTGTTGTTTTTTCTTTAATTTTCATTTTTTAAATTTTCTGTACACTAAATACATACTAGTACTTTGAAAGATCTGAGTATTAACAAATAGGTCACCTAACTTCACTTTTGTGTCTTTGTGACTGCAATTCAAATTCGACACTGCTAGTTCCTAAATCTCCTTTCAACAGATGCTGTACATTTCCACATGGATTATCACTAGCACCTAAAAGTTACAGGTTCAAAATCATTACTTTCATTTTCCTCCAACTACTTTACCACTTGTTTCTTTTTCCCATTTGTATTACCAATTTTCCCACTTAAACTTTTTAAACTTTTAAAAATTACCATGGATTTTCATTTTATTCTTTACTCTTAACTTCTTTTCTATTACAGGAACTCAACTGGCTCATGTTAAATAATCTTTTTTTCAGAAAGCTCCAATGTTAAAGAATTTTAATTACTATGTCCCACTGAAATATCATTTTCAAATAACAGGGTTCAAAATCAGTCACTATATTAACTGAGTAACTGCGTAAAGCATAGTTTTCCAAGAACACCTCAGACAATAAATCACTACATTAAAAGCAGTTGTGAATCATCACTGGTGGCAAATAATGCCAACATTTTCAAATATATCATCATGTGTGATATCTCATCATTGCATGTCTGTTATTCACAAAATATGTATAGCTTTGTTGACTATAACAAAGCTATGTTGACTATAGCTTTGTCTCTCTTGAAAAAAATCCTTTTACCTTAAAAATGGTTTATTAGAAAAGGTAATTGGTTAACCAAAATTAAATTCCTGTGACAAATTATAACAGATAATACCACGAAGTAATAGAGCCATATGTATTTGATTTTAAGTAGCTATCCCTAGGGAATGTTGACATCTCAACACTGGAGATTTCTAGATAGGTAGTTAGATATTTACAGATAAGTTTCCAACTAAATGAGGAATATGATTGTGGCAAAAAGGATCAAGACCTTTAAAAAGAAATTAGAGTAGGAGGGAGGGTGTGGGGAGATAACTGCATTAAGAAATTCTCAGAGACAGGGGCTGGAGCGATAGCACAATGGGTAGGGCATTTGCCTTGCACGCGCCCACCAGGGTTGGATCCCCAGCATCCCATAAGGTCCTTCGAGCTCTGTCAGGAGTAATTACTGAAGAAAGAGCCAGGAGTAACCCCTGAGCATTGCCAGGTGTGACCCAAAATGAAAAAAAAATCACAGAGATGTTTCAAAATAATGAAAGTTCAAAGTATAAAATTTAAAGGGGTCCAAACTTATAAAAGACTGTTATTCACTAAGACATAGAAAGGTATTCTTGCCAAAAAATACGATGAGTTAAGTACAACTGGAACTATTTAGACATGTTCAATACAAAAGAATGATCATTTTCAACTATCAACTTTCAGTTATCCAAACTATTGTGTACTCAATAAATATTAATTTTATTTTTTTCTTTTACCTATATATGTATAAGCTATAATAAGAAACAATATATATTCTTTTTGGGTCACACCCGGCAATGCTCAGTGGTTACTCCTGGCTCTTTGCTCAGGAATTACTCCTGGTGGTTCTCGGGGACCATATGGGATGCTGGGGATGGAACCCAGGCCGGCACAGGCCAGCCACTTGCAAGGCAAATGCCCTACCCGCTGGGCTATCGCTTCAGCCCAAGAAACAATATTTTTTTAAATAGGGATTTAAATACTATCACTAGTAACTTTCTTGCAAGCATGAGGCCTCAATTTTGATGCCAGAATCACTTCCTTTGCCTGGGTGTTATCCTAGAAACATTATGGTTGAGATTTCCTGGTATTACAATCAAGTTTCAGAGCTGCAATCAGGTGTATGTTCCCCAGATCACTTCGATCACTTGAATACTTGACATCCCGTTATCCATCCATTTGCTCAAGAAGGCGCTAGTAACATTTCTATTTTTTTAAGTATTTTATTATACCACCGTGAGATATACAAATAAAAAAGATATACAATTTAAAAAGTTCATGTTTGGGTTTTGGTCATACATTGTTCCAGCACCCATCCCTCCACCAGTGCCCATCTCCCACCACCAATGTCCCCGGTTCCCTCCCCCTTCCCCCAGCCCACCTCCATGGCAGGTTCTTTTATTTCTTTCCCTTTCTCTCTCTTTCTCTTTTCCTTCCCTTCCAGACTATGGATTACAGAACATACATTAAAAGGTGGATGACACAGATTTTGTTTGTACTTTGTTTCTTCTGGTTTGTGTCATTAATGCCTATTTCAAGAAATGAGGTGACACTTCAAGTTTCACCCTTCTTTAATATCTCTCAATATTCTTAAATGAGTTTTCCTTATCTCTTTATAGCTTGCTTGCTTTATTTCTCTCTCTCTTTCTTTTTCTTTTCTCTTTCTCTCTCCCCTTCCTTTCTCTGCATACAGTTCAATGGATGTGATGCTACAGTGGCTATAAAGGAAGTGCAGTCACAGACTCTCACTTCATCATCTGGAAAATTGCATTGGAATTATCAGAAAATTCTACTATTTTGACACTAAATGTTGTGAGGAGGCCCAAGTTACAGAGAGGACTTGTGAGGTTCTTTGGTTAACTGAGTCAAATGAGTTTTACCTTGAGCCACCACAACCTAGTGGCCAGACATGTGAGTAAAGGACCTTCCAAATGATTCCTGTCCACTTTTGAATTACCTTCAGTTTTTAGATTTCTTCCCTGAGGTTAAAATAAGCATAAGATAAACATCTCTACTGCACCCTGTTTGATTTACTGGCATAAATGAATAGTCGCTTCCAACACTGATTTGGGGATGGGTTGTCAGTAGCAATATGAAGTAGGTCAGTAGACGACTCCAAGTCCATCCAGAGAAGAATGTGACTATATTTTCTGAGTGCATTTACCTCACTCTGCATGACAGATATAAATAAAAAATGAAGAGTAAAATAAAAATAAAATAAAGAAAAAATAAAATAATAAATAAATGATAAAATAAAGTAAAAAATGAAAATAAAACAATAAAAACATTTTAAAGTTGTATGTGAAAAAATATTAAATTAATAGCATTTTAAAGAAGTAAAGGCAATTGTTCTTAAACCTGTATGCAAACCAAACCCCATGTTTTCTATTTTTTTTAAGTATTTTATTATACCATCGTGAGATATACAAATAAAAAGATATACAATTAAAAAGTTCATGTTTGGGTTTTGGTCATACAGTGTTTCCAGCACCCGTCCCCTCCACCAGTGCCCATCTCCCACCAACAACATCCCCGGTTCCCTCCCCTTCCCCAGCCCTGCTCCATGGCAGGTTCTTTATTTCTTTCCCTTTCTCTCTCTTTCTCTTTTCCTTCCCTTCCAGACTATGGATTACAGAACATACATTAAAAAGGTTGTCATGTGAATCCTTTTGCCTCTATTTAATGCTCAGTTCTAGGTTGGCATTAGTACCCTCGACTATTATTAGCACCCTGTTCCATTTTCTGTCTTACCTAAACTCTGACTCCCACACGTTTATGATAATTTCCACCTTTGACAAGACCTCCTGATATATGTTTCACTTGACCTTGGATATTGGTATCATAATATGTACATATATTTATGTTATGCAGATAAATGCAGTCATTCTATGTCTGTCTCTCTCCTTCTGGCTAATTTCGCTCAACATAATCTTCTCCATGTCCATCCATTTATAGGCAAATTTTATAACTTCATTTTTCCTAACAGCTGCATAGTATTCCATTGTGTAGATGTACCAAAGCTTCTTTATCCAGTCATCGATTTTCGGGCACTCTGGTTGCTTCCAGATTCTGGCTATTGTGAATAATGCTGCTATGAACATAAAAGTAGGGATGGTGTTTCCGCTGCGTATTTTTGGTTTCCCAGAGTAGATTCCCAGGAGTGGTATGGCTGGGTCGCTATTTTTGGTTTCCCAGAGTAGATTCCCAGGAGTGGTAGGGCTGGGTCTGTAGCCCAATGGCATCTGGTTGCTTCCAAAATACGGAAGAGCCTCAAACCATTCGTTTCAGGGTCTTGACAAAGAAGTCTGGCCATCTTGTAGGTGGGCAGTCACGTGATCTTTTGATGTCCAGTGGGATCTAGTCCAGTGGTCGTCTCCAAATCGCATTACATGTCCAACTCATCTGATTTTATTTATTTATTTTTTTTTTGCTTTTGGGTCACACCCGGCAATGCTCAGGGGTTTCTCCTGGCTCTGCACTCAGGAATTACTCCTGGCGGTGCTTGGGGGGACCATATGGGATGTCAGGGATCAAACCCGGGCCGGCACAGGCCGGCCGCGGAAGGCAAACGCCCTACCCGCTGGGCTATCGCCCGGCCCCCAAATCATCTGATTTTTCTATGCCTTGGTAAACGAGAGAGTGTCCCTGACTCTGGATCCTCAGCGGAGGTCAGCACTCGGATTCCCCTCTCTCACTTGAGTGAGGCGTGACAGTTCAAACATAGCTCTTTGGATTCCTCTCTGGGAGACCCAGTTAGAGTTCTCCTCCCTGCTTTCGCAAGAAGAATAACAAGCCAAGAGAAAAATGAATATGTTACATATTCTACAGAGATGTTTTCTTAATTCCCCAGTACTGTGTTGAGTAACGTCTATGTGCCCTATCCTCTCAGCTTCTGTAGATTGAGCACCTCTAGGAGTAATTCCTGAGAGCAGATCCAGGAGTGATCACTGAGCCTCACTGGTCTAACCCCAAAAGCAAAAAAATTAAAAAAGTAAATAAGATAAATAAAAACAATGGAAAAACTATGTTAGAAATGTTGACACTATCAGAACCTTATTGTCTCAACTACAACAATTTTTCTTAAGGAAAACGAATAAAATAACGATAAAATAGACATGAGTACAAGGACTGTGTTGAAGATGCCTACTTGAGCACACAGATTTAAAACAGGAAACGCTCAAACTCAAGCTTAAGGTCTGATCAGGAAAGCAGTGCATCTGTAGCATACTGAAATCATCTTTACAGCATACAGCCTCGGGTCTAATGTCTCCAAATGGCAAATCCAAAGTTTGAGACTGAAAGTTGCAAAATGACTGCATATTAAGCTTTCACCTTTATCACTACTATTGGTAAAAAGTAGGGCTTTGATCTGCTGTGTCAAAATACACCCAGAGAAAGGGAAAATCCATTGAGATTATAATCAACACAGGAATTCAAAATCAGGGATTTGATAATGTTGCTGATAAAAGAATTCCAGAATGCTGTCAGGATGAGTGATTTCTGTATCAACCCATTTTCCACCAGGTATTTTCCACAACTCCATCACCAGGCCTTCCCATCTTTGGAACAGCAACTATCGTAGAATATAAAGGTCTTCCAGAAGCAAACATTTAACTCTACAGTATTTTGGAGCATCTTACTAAAAGTGTAGTTCTTGTTTGCGCATAAAATAATGAAAGAAAATACCTGATATTTTGTATAAATATAAGGTCCAAACACACAGGCGCTAGGATCATAAGCAAAAGGATGTCTATCCCTTTCCATTGAGTTGACAGATTTCAAACTTTGTAAGTTGTTTATATGTATTGTTCCAAGGATATTGTGTAGAATTCCAGAGAAAAATGAATCAGGCTGAAGAGAGAGCATGAGTCTGTGGTGACTTACCCAGTCAGAGGACCCCGACTCTGCCTCATTCCTCTGCTCAACAAGAAGTTCTCATGGGACTCCCCACCACAGACACAATAACAGTTTAAAAGTAACGAAAGGCATTGTTTCTATGAATTCTCAATATTAATTTTCTCTTAATGTGTAAAACAATCCTTAGTAATATAATAATTGCTAAAATAGAATCAGTCTTCTTAGCTTGACTTTGAAAGACATTTATAAACTGACTAGAATTTTTCTCTCTATGCTGATGACATATTTTTCTTTTGCAAACTTTGTAATTATAATCCCAGTTCATGATTTATAATGTTCCTAATATTTATGCTGTAGGTATACAGCGCTTTCACACCACATACATCAACAAAGTGCCAATATCTTCTACCATTATTAGATCGGTTCCTAAGAGTCCAATCTCTTTGACATATTTGTTAACCCCAGTTCCGTTGGTCTGATTTGTATTCATTGATTATCGTTTATTCAATTGCTTTGTTTTCTTATATGTGTCTGAGATTACCCATTATTTGCTTTTCACCTAAGACTTACTAGTGCGTGTGATATTACCCATTATTTAGCTATCTTCTCAGACTTATTTTGCTTCACTTCACATCCTGTGGATCTATCCTCGTAGTAGGAAGATGCACAGTTTCACTAACGGGATAGGAGAGAGAAACTGAGAACACTGGTTGGTGGAGGGAAATTGACATGGGTGGTGTGAGTGCTGAAACATTATGTGTTTAAAATCCAACTATAAATAACAGTAAATAATAGTACATTTATAAAATAAAAATTTTAAATAAATAAAAAGTAGTTTCATACTTATTAGTAGTTCTTCCAAATTTCCTTCTAGTCTTACAACCCAAGGCTAGCCAACCACTGATATTACTATTTCTAAAGTTTACTTAGATACTACTATTTCTATAGATTTACTTATATTTGTTATATATTTTGGATATTTTCTGAGGATACATTCATATAGTATATAGACTTTTGTGACTACCTTGTATAATTAATAAAGTTTTGGTTATAGTGTTAAAAATAAAAAGAATTCTTCCTACAAGTTCTAGTCAATATTTACTTGGCTCAAAATTTTCTCACATGTATAGGAAAAATTATTTTTTTTTGGAACTGCATAATGGTTCTATTATTGTGGAAGATAGAGCAACAGGCACTGGATAGGAAACTTGTAGACTCTGCCATAACAAATCTATCTTTTCCTTTGAGACTACAGGCAGCATACTAAATTGTGAAATTCTATTACTTATTTATCTTTACATTCCTAGCACCAGACACACAGTATCTCAATGCATGAATGAATAATAATGAATGAGTAACAACTTTATCTTTTTTAAAAACTGACATTTGGCTAGCTAGTCAGCATGTCAAAAAGGACCCACCACATTTGGATGAAAACCATTAGCAGTTCAAGAAATAAATGGTCAAGGAATCAAAAATTACTTTTATTTGGTAATACTGGTTCAAAGTAAGAAGCTAAAGTTGAATACTACTGAGTTTATTTCTGTAGTTGTCAACAAATACATATTATTTTACCCGAGTTTAAATTTTAGTTTTATCCAATGTGGAGAAAATATCTTAACTTTTATATTACTTTCAGATTTATGATATCATACATAATTAATTATATATGTATAAAAATGTTTGATAGAGTACATGTCAAAATTTATTGTTTTTGCCACACAAGGAAAATTCATCATCTTTTTCATATATATTTTAAAATATTTCATGCAGAATAATGAGATTTAATATTCTGCTGTCACAATATTAGGTAGAAATTTTTTATGAGGCTGGAAAATCTAGGTTTTTAGACTAATGAAATATCAAGGGAAGTTCCCACACCTCTCATTAGTTATAAGTGGTTCCTCAGCAACTAGTCACAAAGTACAGATGAACATACCAAAAAAAATACAGAAACACATAGCTGCAGTTTTTACCATTACAATGACAGGCTCTATTTGAACATGTGCCTAATTTACATAAAAGTAGATACCTTATCTTTATCTATCATTTACTTTTCCATGTTATCCTTTAGTCATGCATATAATTTCTGATCGTCTCTTTGCTTATTACTCCAGAAATGATTTTTAAAAAATATTTATTATACCATGTGAGATATACAATTACAAGGATGTTCATAATTGGGTCTCTGCCATACAGTGTTCCAGCACCCATCCCTCCACCAGTGCCAAATTCCCACCATCCATATCACAAACACACCCCCACCACCCAAACCCTGCCTTCCCCTATGCAGGCATATTTTACTTCTCTTTCTATCTCTTTATCTCTGTCCCTGTATCTCTCTCTTCTGTTACACTTTGTGGCTTGCCCTAGAGATACTAACAATGTATGAGATGTCTCTATGTGAATATTCAATAGTGAGTTCTAGTGTGATATCATAATAGTACAGCTGGTTGGGTGCTTGCCTTGCATGGTTGGGTGCTTTGCTCTGATTACTAAAATCTGTATGTAAAATTTTTCCTAATTTATAGCATTATTTGTAAGCCATTTAAATCATTTCTGGAGTTGGAGCGGACCATGGAGTTCCTGGAGAAATGGTAAAAGGCTCAGTCAGCCCCTGGCTGTGTCCTACAGAGCTCCTAGGGCTTGCTCAGCATGCAGGGGGATGGGTGGAAGGATGGGTGCTGGAACACTGTATGGCAGAGACCCAATGAGTAATATGAGTAATCATTCTCTATAATCTCTCCAGTTTGTTGCAACTAGAATGATCATTACAGTGTATAAATGAGAAAGATCCTAGGAAGGACCTGGTGCTAAAATCTGTTATAGTCTAAGATTGTCCCGCACCTCACACCAGTGCACATGTAGATCTGGAGTGTCTGTCTTCCAGCGGTTGGCTGTGGTGGCTGGGAGCTCAGGGCCACGCCCACCGACCTGGAGTCTGAGGAATGGGAGTGGAGGGGCCCAAATCCCCACTCTAAGTCTGGCCAGCGTGGCCGCCTGCATGCTGAGCAAGCCCTATGAGCTATGTAGGACACAGCCAGGGGCTGGCTGAGCCTTTTACTGTCCTCTGGAACTCCATGGGCCACTCCAACTCCAGAAATGATTTAAATGGCTTACAAATAATATTATATATTAGGAAAAAAATTACATACAGATTTTAGTAATCAGAGCAAAGGAAACTTTAGGGCACATAAGACTAGGCCATTCAACGTATTAGGTAATTTTAAAAAACAAAGTCCAAGACAAGTTACCTTTAGAAATTGTCCATGAATCTGTTCAGTGACTCTAAATCTGGGATAGATTATTCCAGACAACTTTATTGGCGATCCATTTAAACACCTACCAGAATTCTGAACCAAAGGAAATGAGAGTGTTTGCTGACAGTTAAATCATAAGATTAAAAAAAAATTAAAGAAACATTAAATCTTTTTCTGTAAAGAGGTCTACTTGGCAGCATTCAATGCTTAATACTGCTCAGGGATCACACCCAGAGGGACTCAGATATTATATGTGGTGCTTGGACTGGACTCAAACCTGGTTGGGTGCATGTAAGGCAAGCACCAAACCAGCTGTACTATTTTCCAGCCCAAGAAATGTTGAATCTTAGAGCAACTGGCTTTGGAGGATGAAAGTAGAACATGCACAGAGATGCACATAGGAGTTTCAAAGCAGAATTATCAGTCAGTCATAAACACATAGAAAAAAAATAAGAGTAATGTTCATCTCTCCATACTGTGTAAGCAAATTCACTGGCTGTTTTCAAATGATTATTGATAGTCTCTGTAGACAAGAATTGAGTTGAACAATATCAAGTCAGTTCCCAATCAGAAACCTTAAGATCAGTTTCCTTATTTTAGGCATTCTCAAGGTCCTTAATATTTAACTTGCAACCTAAGACTGTGAGGAGGAATAAAATATGTGGTTTTCATTCGTCAACAACTATGGAAAATAATATACTATGCTTTCATTGTACTCTTTCCCTCCTTGGGCACACAGAATGCAGCTTTTCCTGCAGTAGTTAGGTTAAATCAACGTAACTGAACTCTGAATAATGTGTGGGAGGGGTTGGGGGGAGGAAGAGAAACAGAAATGTATAAATCACCTCTAATTCTGTGATTGGTAAACTTCCAGTGTGATGTGGGAGGCAAGATATCCCTGATATTATAGTTTTGTGACAGAGGGAACACCTGTTTTTATAGTGAATTAAAAATGAAGTGAATAAAAATATACATTTTGCACATTTATTATGATCTTAGGTTTTGTTTATAAAATCAGACTTGCTCACTTAACATGAGCATTAAGGTCATGATCCTGACATTTGCAAATATGGACACATATCCTTCTCTTTTTGTTGGAGGACAGGTGTAGCTTTTCTGGGAGCTTTGTTTTTTTTGACCACTTGCAGCTTAATCTATTTAAGCCAAGGTTCATTCTAATGAGAACTCTCTTCTATGTAAACACTGCTAGAGGGTGTGGCAGTTACAGAAGTCACCTTGATTGAATAACTTCTGACTTATACATCTACGAAGACTTCTATGTTTTCTAGATTGGGCACAGCTCCTCTTTATACCCACTGCACCCAATGTGGGACAGTTAGAATTTACCAGGAGACTACAACCCTGGCTACGCTGAGACTATAGGAAGACTATAGGAAGGATCATACTAGTTTGCTCTAAGCAGGCGAGTGTGACCCTTTCAGTACATGAGAACAAGATACTCAGAATCACCCTGGTGTAGATAATAATAAAGACCTTGTGGGTACCATCTAGATTACATGAAGCTCATGAAGTTAAGATGTATTATTTTATATCAGCCCCCTCTCTCTTTCCAGTGATTTACATAAGAGATAATCTCAGAAGAAGAGATTAGTCCTTGGTGTAACCTTTGTTTACACCTGCAATAGGGGTGGCACTGCTCTTCTACACTCTGTTTAGGTTTCTTTTTGACATGACCCTCCCTGGATTACTTTGGTGTATATAAGGGGACTGATTTGAGGCCCCTTGGCCTTTCGCTTTTGGCTCCTGCAGCTTTTGGCTCCTCGGCTTTTGGCTCCTCAGCTTTCAGCTTTTAGCTCCTTGGCCTTTTGCTTTTGCTTTTGGCTCTTTGGCCTTTTGCTCCTTCTTCTGGGTAGGACTCAGCTCGGGTGAGATCCTCTCTCTTTGGTGGGAGACTTAGGCTCATTTTGTATGGTCTAAGTTCGGACCAGAGCTAGAGTTTATTCATAATATTGGATTGCTGTGGAAGAGCTTTTGTACTGTTAAAAGCCTTTATGGAACTGCACCGACTCAGAAATTTTCATCTGTTCCCCAGCGTCCTCAGAGGTAGAAGAGAACTTTTGTCCTGATCTTTTCCTCTTCTCTTCCTTTTCATTGCATACCTTGTCAATACTGGGGGTAACTTCTAGCTCTGCACTCAGTAATTATTCCTGATAGTGCTTAGGGTACCATATGTGATGTCTGGGATTAAATCCAGGTCAGCCACATGCAAGGCAAATGCTATACTATCTTTCCAGATCAACATCCAGTTCTTTTACTTGAAAGCTTGTTCCAAGTAGTTGGGGTGGGAAACAGCTCAGCACAGTAGGGGCCTGGTTCAATCACTGGCACTGAGCATCATCACAAATGACCTCCTGGATAGCCCCTAAGCACCAACAGGTATGAGCCAATTCCCCACCCCCTCTCCTCACCCTCCACCAAAGAGAAATGGTTGAATTAAATATTCTAGTATATGACTCTATCATCTTGCCTATAGAATAACTAGCTAAGTGTGTAAGAGATTAACCAAAATTGTAATTTAAAGATCTCAACATTAAGGAGCTGCTATTCCCAAAAAGGACAGTACTATGTCAGAGGAGGTGATCCAACATGAACCAACAAGATATAAGTATTACACATTTAATTCCAGGTTTTCATGAGTTCAGATCTTTGCTGTATCTGTTTTCAGGAAGAATACACTAGAAATAAGATCAATCATCACATTCTGCATCTTAGAAAACTGCTGTTGAATTCTTGGGCTCCTAAACCTGAATTCAGCATCTCCGCAGAATCCTATTGGGATCATTGGAACATTGTCCTTGCGTTCAGGCATCTGCCCTTTTCTCATTAAATCTTAGTAAGAGTTAGTAACTAACCTCGATGTGTCATTTGGATTTCATGTGTTTGTCCTAATGTTTATTTCTCTTTCTGGAATCCCATTTTAAGTGCTGTGTTACATTCATTCCCCCCATGCTATTTTGGGAGAGGTTAGGTGGCATTCCTGGTGTTGCTCAGGGCTTCCTCCTTGTTCTCCACTTGCCTGGTGGCTCAGGGGACCATATGTGGTGGACCGCATGCAGGGCCAATGCCCTGCCCACTGTGCTGTCATGCCAGTCCCTCACTCCTCATCCTTTAGCTACCTCTAGGCTGTGGCAATATCCTAGACTTATCTTGTATGGCATTACCTTGTCTAGGCAGGTTTCTCTATGATGACTATTTCCATGTGTCCATGTGTTCAGGGTGGGGGTTCAGTTATTTCAACACATATGGATCATTTATTCTGTGACACTATTTTGTATATCTGATAAATAATGTCAACTATTTCATTAGTTGCCATTAAATAAGGCAGATCACCTTCGATTATGTAGGTGGGTGCTCTTTCAATCCACAGATACCCTGAAAACAAAATATAATTATTCCACAGAAGAAATTCTGCCTCAACTGCAATATTCAGCTCTGTCTTACTCACATTAGTCAGACTTTCCCATGAAGTTTGTACTTGCCAGTGTGCACAATGACATAACCAATTGACAGAAACAACAAAATGTTTATATTGCTCTGCATATTCATGGATACAAAATTCAATGCAAACTCTGTCAATTTTATACTACCTCAAAAATCTGCAATTTTATACTACCTCATTTCTTTTTACACTAGTACAATGAAGCATACTTCCTTAATTTTTGTTTTGGAAGGGGTATGCTTAGCAATGCTCAAGGGATTCCTGCCTTTATCCTTTGGATTTATCCCCAGAAGTGCTTGGGATGGTGCTTGGAATCTAACCCAGCAAGCAATCAGACCACTGAGATATCTCTTGAGACCCGTATTTTGTTAATGATTATTTTCATGGTTACACTAGAACTATGGGATTAGGGGATTCCATTTTTGTCATTCTCATCACATCATATCAATAAAATATACAACCGACATGACTTAACAATGATCACCTGTAAAATGAAGTTTTCCAAATTTCTGTACTGAAATTCTTACTCTTCCCTGCCCCACCCATCCTTACTCTGTGTTCTTAAAAATCATCACTAAGTGCAGATTATTTTCAAGGAAACAGGAGGGGGGTGCGAGGAAGATGCAAAAACTAAGTCCTGTCTTCTTGAACAAGAAGTTGTAATTGTAAAAATCATTTAGCTTTTCCACTATGAAAATTATATTTTCTTCCCCCTGTTTACTCAATCACTTTTTAATGCCTGTAGAAACCGCCTTCTCAGACAGGCGTTTATTTTATTACTATTTCAAAACATTAATTGGGGCACCATGATCCAAAAAACCATTGGAAATAGAATTTCAGGCATATGATGCCACAGCACCACATCCATTAGCTGCCAGTGTCCTTCCATCAATGTCTCAGGACCTTCTCCCATTCCCATTCGCTGCATCCTTCTGCTAAAGTCACTGACTCCCGAATCGCTCTTTTGGATCATTCTTATTATTCTCTTACCATATTGTATTCTGCAGGACAGAGATCATTCTGTATTTGTCCCTCTCTTTCTGATTGAATTCAGAACTCATGGATATTTACTTTTATGCTTTAAGGAGTAATACATTATTATTTTGTTCAAGGTGCCCTCAAGTATGGCCATTGGGTGTCCTTTAGTTCTGCAGCCTCTGTGTCACTTTGGCATCCTTCTCAGTTTTCAATGTACGATTGACTTCTTTACTTTTTTTGCCCTATTACAGGAAGCTCTGGGCTCTTTTCGTATATTCCCTGAACCAGTCCTGGAATCAGTTATTTCTCAAAGGAGTCCTGGGTCTTTTAGTTGAAGAAAAGCCTTGGAATCCAGGTTCTGGCAGCTTGAGATTATCTTTGAACTTTATAATGTGTTAACTGGGGTGGGATGGGGGATTTACTTCACACCCAGCTATGCTCAGGGCTCACTCCAGAAACTGTTCTCAGGGGTCACTGGTGGTGCCCAGGGAAAAAGTCTGCTGTGTGCAAGGCAATTGCCTTACCCATTGTACTCTCTCCCGTTTCTGGACTTATATTTTATGTACTATATGATAGAATGAGTCCTGGAATGTGAATACCATCTTACAATAGGGTAGGACTTTTCGCCCCTCTAGTATAGTTCCAATGTCATCCTCTGTCCCAACCAAAGACATTTGAAGAAAAAGAATACAAGTAAGTGTCAAATTTTCATCCATGACCCAATGGAAGATGGCAGCATGCAGATGGATGAGTCTACACTCAAGTAAGGAAACTATTTTTGAAGAGCTTAAGATATTTGTTGATTATGCATAAAGTATTAGTACAGATCATAGTAACAAGGTACATGGTAGCCAATATAGTTTTTTTTAAAGCATCTGCTTAGCAAAATATTAGATATTCTACTGTGTTTCAATATAACTGAACAATGCTCACTTTTCATAATAAAGAATAATAGAAGGGAGAAAGTGACTGGAAGTATAGGGGGAATCTCAATATTATATGATTGGTTTTAATCAATAGTTGACAACATTGCTGGAGGCGTTTGTGGAATGAAATTACAAGCAGTGCTTTTTATTATTTATATCACTGGAGTGGATGAAAAGTGACAGTAAAAACTCCGTTAGAAAGAATCCCTAGTGGAGGTGAGGAAGTGATAAAGGTATTTTATTTTCCCCCTTCCCACTAGAAGAAAAGTAAAAGAATCCTTGTCAAGTAGTTTGAGGTGAGAATTTCTCTAAAGGGACTGAGACCCATATAATGCATTTCATTCCAGGATTTATAAACTTTTAAGTAATTCAAATAAAAGAATTTATTTAGATCTGATGCTCATAATATGACAGAAACCTTTAAAATTGTGTATGAATTTCACGGGGATTAAGCAGATCATTATTTCAAGACAAACATGGGAAATGGTGAATTCCATAGGTTTTATTTACTTACAAATTATGAATATATATGTCTACATTTGCACACTCATGTGCATGCCATAAATACATTTTGAAAGTGTTTATTCACACATTCACACCTTTCTCAGTAATACCTTAGACAAGTACTCACAATTGGAATACTTACGTTGTTTAACTCACATCTTCATGTAAACAAAGTAATTTAGTCCAATATATTCTTTGCCAGTTTTCTGCTTTGCATTATTTTATTATAATTAGCAAACATAGGGGGTGTTTGGGATGAATTACTGATGTCTTTTCCCTTCTTCAAGAAATTAAGGTGCACAAGCACTTATTTAATAAACAAAAATGTGTACATCTGATGATTGCATTTTCCCAATACAGAGTGATAGCGCAAACTGCTTCTAAGCCATAAATCTTTTGAAGATTTAAAACTTCTGTCCTTTCTCCCTACTGTCAAAAATAAATACGAGGCCGTGGGCAAAAGGGAAATAAGAAACAATTGGAAGTCCTCACCCACCAGGCCGCAGTATCTCACTGGATTGTACCTATGGCTATTTGACTTTCTAGATGATTTACATTGTCTTTTTGATGATCACAGAGCTATCACTTTGTATTCACAAGGTCAAGGTTTGTATTCACAATGTTGAAAAACTAAGAGTATTAAAGATTTTATATGCTATTGCAGGAGGAAAGAATTCCAGGAATGGAGGCAAGCACTCAGAAAAAAAGAAAAAAAGCAACTACAAGTGGAAATAGAGGAAAACTGAATTTTGGAGCCATCTGCAGGGTAGAATAAACGCAAAACCCACTTTGCAATCTCTGGCCACAGCTCCCAGCTTGGGGGAGCTCTGTGATCTTTGCATAGAGTCTTCAGGGGCATTCAGGTGGGGTGAATTTACATTCAGAACAAAATATGTGTAAATATCTACATTCACTTAACCTCTTCCACCCAAGTGCTTATTCATCAAGCAATAAGTTATAAAATTGATATCTGTCCTCTAATTCCCATTAACACAACCCTGCCTGTTTAACTGTAATTTTATTTAAGTGGGGGAGACACCTGGCTTTTGAGCTTAAGGGCCACTTCTGGCAGTGTTGGGGGCCACTGTGGTGCCAAGATTCGAAGCAGGGTCATGGCCGAGGCTGTATGCTAGAGAGTGCCTCAACCTTTGTACTGTTTCTCTGACCTGTTAGCCGTATTTTTTTTTAAATTTTGGGGTCACACCCAGCAATGCTCAGGGGTTACTCCTGGCTTTGCACTCAGGAATTACTCCTGGAGATGCTCAGGGGACTATATGGGATGCCTAGGATTGAACCCAGACCGGCCACGTGAAAGAAAAATGCCCTACCCCCCCCTGTGCTATCCCTCTGGCCCCTGTGGCTGCATTTTAACCACACTTATAAACCAAGTCATGGACACTAAGTGAATCACAAAGTAAAATGGCCAGGGATGTGGCTCAAAAGTCTGGGTTCAATCCTCAATACTGCTTATCCCCCACTTTCTGCTATAGTGTGACCCTTATAATATAAACATGAAACAAGGCACCAGGAACAAAGAAACCTGATTCGAACCCCTGATCACCTGAGTATTACATCATGTGGTTCCTTCATGTTGTTCCTTGTTGCAGATTTCTGGGTGAAGCAGTCAGTCTATAAAGTGTATATGAGAACTGAATATCTCTCTGGTCTGGCAGAAAAGATAAGAAAACAAATCTAAGAAAAAAAGTAAACTTCTGAATGGCATGCCCTTTAGCATATCTGTCAGAAAATGCATTTTCCATGCAAATAAACATTCCTTTTTTTGCACAGCTTTTGCCAAAAGTTAAAAATCCAGATATAGATTAAGGAGGAAGAAAAAATGCCTTTACTGCTACTGTATTTTAATTCCTCACACTACCAATTAACAAATGCTGCCCTAAAGTCTGAATGTATCTCTTCAATTCTCTACAAATCACCATTAATAAGATAATAGGGCAGAGAAATTAGTAGAGAATTCATTTGATTTCTTTCTTCCCCCAAAGGCTGGCTTTTACTGGGAAAATTTATCTACATTTCAATTCTAATGCATTGTGAATGATAAATGAACTCGACTGCATAAAGGACATGACATTGCTAGGGCTTAGATTTCTATTTTCTTTCATCAAAATATTCTACCTAGCAAAGTTCACAGCTCAGTGCTTGTCTCTCTATAAGGAAAATATAGATTAATGAAACCCACCACTATCAAGCATCCCAGTTCAGGACCTGACTCAAAAAATAGGCAAAAAGAAATTGTCTAAAAGATATAAGGCCAGTCAGAAAGCTGCCTCACCATTTTGGTTTCTATCAGGTACGTCTGCCCTGACTTGCTCTAAACAGTAAGTGCAATAGAAAACCTATTTACGTTGCTTTCATGGTTGCAGGATCAGAGACGGTGAAAAGGTATTTGCCCTGAAGCTGCAAGCCAAACACAGGAGGAAAATACATTACCCTTCACTGCTTCTCCCACATCTGTCTGCACTCTTTTCTTTACTATTTGAAGAATTGGCTCCTTATTCAAGCAACCGCCTGTATGAACCTGCATAGCAATGGCTAAGTCCCTGATCAGTGACAAATGTTGAATTCCGATGACTAAGAGGAGTGGTAGAGTCTGAGGAGACATACATGCATTCGTTTCTTTCCAGTTGTCATGTAAAAAGTCAATTTGTTGTCATTGGTTATTTTCTAAACTCAAGGAATGTGGTGACTAAATCCTTCATTTTATATTAAAGATGACTACAGCAGCTCAGAGCAGGACAAACCAAACACATCAGGGGAAAAAAAAAATCTAACGCATAGAAAAGAGGAAAAGAACTGACCATTGGGGATCCAGTGCAATAAAAAGAACAGTCTAAGAAAAATGCCGATGGCTCAATTTTTGACTATAAGCACTAATGTTTCTTCTGATTATGCTAATCTTGAATCAAGTATTGCACGTTGTTAGCATCAAAGCAAATTGTGGTTTGGCTAATGAAACAATAGCATAAGATCATCGAGATAAAACATTATTATAAGAAACAGAGTAAATAAAATGCTGAGTTTCTGCTGTGATTACTGGAACTAGCCAATAAAAAAAGGAAGAACTTTGTAGCAGCTTATCCTTCAATAAAAATGTCACTAACATGGATTAAATAAATGTAATATGCAAAAATGAAGCCCTCAAGTTAAATATACACGACGAGAAGCCCTTGATCATCTTCTCTGTGGCTAAAGCTGTGATAGCCAAAGATGGGGAGAGGCTATTACATGTTGGGCTCAATATTCCATTTATATATACATTTTTTCTAATTCCTACCTAGCAACATTTATTGCTGTTCTGGGGTTGGGCAATGTTGGACATGGATGATTCACTATATGATGCAGTTAAATTCTAACTTTAAACTACAAAATCAAAAGAATATTAATATGCTCTGTTAATAGAATCAAAATATAACAATCCTCTTATCTCTTTTTACTTTGATCTTTTACTTTAGAATAAAAAAATACACTCTGGTCTTTTTTGACTTTGCCCCAGAGGTCACAATGCAAAGGAAATAACTTTGAGTTGTGAAATAATAGTTTTAAAGAGCAATGATAGGAAATTAGCAGATATCTTTGAACATACATAATGCAATGTAAGGACTTTATAAACTCCAACAGGAAATAGCATGTACATGCCTTATTGCATTAATAACAGGGCGGGCACACACTGTTTCAATATAAAATCAGGCTGACTCAGGTTTTTTTTTTTTTTTTTTTTGCTTTTTGGGTCACACCTGGCAATGCTCAGTGTTTCTCCTGGCTCTGCACTCAGGAATTACTCCTGGTGGTGCTCAGGGAACCATATGGGATGCGGGGATCGAACCCGGCTGGCCACGGGCTGGCCGCGTGCAAGGCAAACACCCTACCCGCTGGGCTATCGCTCCGGCCCCTGGCTGACTCAAGTTTGATCCCGGATCTCCCATGTGGTCCCCAAGCATGGAGCACGCCAATATTGATCCTGAGCGCAGAGCTAGAAGTAATCCCTTAGCATCACCAAGTTTGCCCCAAACAATGGTATTACAAAATCATTCCCATACTGGGAATAAAGATTCAAAGAGGCTCTTAGTAATGCTTCCCACTGTGTGTCATTATCAATGTGGGGCGGTCAATTCTCTCAGGAAATCCAACTATTCGACTTTGTAATCAAGCCAATAACACATATCAGAATCCCAAATTCAGGATTAACTCAACTTAGGAGGAAGATGGTTAAGATACAAACTTATCTATAAAGCATGTTTCTTATTATTCTCTTCTAATACCGAACAGGTTTTTAATGAAAAGTCTTTCAAGCATTCTAGTAACTGTGAATATTAGAATAAAATCACACAAAATATTATTGTAAAGAAAAAAGTTTTAAAAGTGACAGATAATTTATTCAAAGTTTCTCATAATTTCCTAGTTATAAATTAATTACCTATTACTGAGGTCTATGGATTATTATTCAATAAACTGAGGAAAACTATGAATGAATAGCCATCTTGAGTTGAGGTAGTTATATCAGCTTGTATTTTATTAAACATTTATTTTTTAGTTTAGGGGCCATACAGCCATTGTTCTTCAGGGGTGATTCCTGGCTCTGAAGTCAAGAGTGATCCCTGGCTGAGTTCAGTGGATGCCAGAGATGTGTACCAGGTTTGGCGGAGTATGAAACAAGTGCCTTACAAATTTACAGTTGATAAGTAGCTTAGATAGCTCTGTTAACTTTCAAAAGGAATAATTTTAAGAGACAAATTGGTACTTGAAAGAAAAAAAAAACTATTATCAACCACATGCTCTCTAGTTTATTAAGCAGGTTCTTATGTGTAGAGAAGAAATAGCACTAAAAAGAAGAATTTTAACATGAATTCCATTCCTATAGGACAGCAAAATAGATATTAACAAAGATTAATCTTGCAATTTTACTACGTTTATTGAAAGCAGAAGATTTCTTGAAATATTATATTTGCTGATTAAGACCTTTTGGAACTAGAGAACATCAGCGGCCACCAACTTAGCAGGTAAAAGAGGTTTCAGGAGAACACGGAGCAAATGAGGCATGATCAAGTGCATAGATAATGACTATAGCTGAGATCACGCCTTATTTTACGACTTCATATGCATTACAGCATTTCTAAGCATGGTTTGAAAAACAAAGAGTAATAATCTTGGTATTGCAATTTAGATCAAGAGATATTTGAACAAAGCCACCAAATATTCAGCTTTTTTAAAATGCTATAAACACTCCAGAAGTAGCCACACTTGACACATGATTTAAATTTGAAAGCTCAAATAATTTGTTAGAGAAGTCAAATTATTTAAAGAAGTGCCACATAACACTTCACCGTAGACTCCTAGCTACACAGAGCCAGAAAACACCATTTAGTTTGCCTGAAACTTCACGATCATAACTCCTCCCTAAAAAAAAAAAAATGGATTTGCATGAATCAGTACTGAATTTCAGCTATTCGATGTTTCAGTTAGAAATCTATTTGACAAAGCTCACACAATTTAATCTCTGTGTAATGAGCACACACACACACACACACACACACACACACACGTAAACATCTTTGTCTCCTGATGCTGAGATGGGGTTTCTTAGTTGGGCAGGTCCATATTCTGAAGGATGAGGGCCACGCGGCTTGGAATGTACACCTAAAGTAAACACAAACGAGTTAGTGCAATTGCCAAAAAAAGCGTTCTAGATTTTATCATTATGTCAAAGGGGCACGGGCCCGGTGCAGTGTCACGTTTGAAACATTAGCTAGCTTGACAAGTTTACTGGCTGAGACCAGGCTCAATTCAGCCATCTCTTATATTTTCCACCTGCCTGTTCAACTCTTTGAAAGAAATTTCCACTAGAGGGCACTGTAAACTTAAGAAACCCAATTTCCACAGACAGGCTGTGGGGCTCTCTTAAGCCCTGTCAAGTGAAGGAAGGCTAGCTTCCCGACAATTCACATGCAATTCTCAGTTTAATAAAATCACAATTCAAAAACACCGCTTTACATAAAGGCATTATATATGTATTCTTTTGTTTCCTTCTGTCATTTTAAGAACAAAAAATTTAAATGCAAGGAAACTTAAATGTAACATAAAGGAACCGCCTTGTTTTTATTTAAAAAAAAATCCTGACAGTGCACTTAAAAACACCTTCTCTCCCAGCCCTGCAGAGGCCCCAACTCCATTCCCAGCAGGTGAACTCAGCTCACACTCCTCTTTTCCATCTCTCTTGCCTCAGGCTCTGGCCAAGATTCTTTAATTCCTTTCCACACCTCTTCTTACCTCTAGAGCTTTGCCCATTTTGCACTTTTAGCCCAGAGCACTCTTAACCTTGCTAGTTCCTTAAACCATGGAAACTTGAATAACCCAGTTCCAACAGTGGGATTTCTTGACAATATGGGGTATGAGAGTTTTTTGCTTTCTAAATTATTTTTTTTTGCCTTCACTTCCCAAGCAGTACTAAGGAGGTAGTAGTGGCTAGAAGCAGGGGCGAGGTCCAGTGCAGAGCTTAGCTATTATTGGCTAACTCGGTCAATGAGAGGGTCCAAGGACATGAGGCTCCTCAGGCTGGGGGGGGGGGCACGACTTCAGAGCTGCCTGGGGAATGTGTCAAACAAGGCATTTGCCTTACACAAGGCCAGTCTCTCTCATCCACCCCTTCTCTTCTGTTCCACTGTTAGAGCATTTCTACTGTGTCACCTTGTAACTTATGATTCTGTTTTCAGTTCCAACTACTTAGTGCCAGTGATGATGCTATGCAGTTCAAAAATAAAATCATGAACAATGAGCATGTCATAGTAGGGTTAATATGTGCATATTTCACAAGACAGTTCCTAGCATACTAAGATTCCTAAAACTGAGAAGCAATTTGAAATGCCTGATACTTATCTATATGCTATTTTATACTGTATATATTTAATTACGATTACCCCAGCAAACAGCAAAAAATAACATTACAGATTGTGGGCATTATTGTGACAGGAATTTTTTTTTTCTAATGAGTGTTTTTAATTTTTTTCAGTGACTTTATCTTTAAGTGAAAGCTTGATTGATGGTTAACAAAAGATAAAGGCTTTTATAGTTTAGAATCAGAATGAAAGATGCAAAGCAAACACAGCTTTAGGAAAAAAATAAAGGACAGCACAGTTGATTTTCATTGAATGAGATTATTTTATGTCTCAGCATTGCAAGTAAACACATTTTCCCTTGAGGTTTCTGTGATAAAGAACTCAAGACTTTTCAAAAAAATTTTTAAAAAAAACAATAAAAAAGACATAACAATATAGTTGGTTAGTTTTTAACATTAAAGACAAAAGCAATTTTAAAATGAAGGCAATCCAAGAAACTTACATCATGCATATTAGCAGTTAGGAAACAGCTTTTTGTATTCTTCAATTACAAGTAATAGTTATTTAGGAAATGATCATTATCACTGAGAAAATTTTCCTGAATGTTAACAGTTATTATCTCATGATCTGATTTGTAAATCTGTCTTTCCAAAAGATAAATATTATATCCTTGCAGACATTTAGTGTGAAGAAGCCATGCATTTCATCAATATTCAACTTTTCCCCTAGAATTTATAACTTCTTTTTAAGTGATAGCAACACTTAAACATCAGAATATAACTACTAATGCAATCCTTTTATTCAATAGTTTTTCTCTGATTATAATAGGTCAGCTATTATAACGCTGGCTCAACAAAAGGGAAGCTGAAAGTACTCATGAGTAAAAGCAGGACTAGTACCAATGATCCAAGCAGACAAGGGTAGAGGACGGGGTATTTGTGCAGTCAATCTGACTAGAACAACAGAGGGCAAAAGCAGAAAAAGGAAAGAAATCAAAAAATTATATTTGAACAACTTCTACAATTCTTATCCAAGAGAGAGTGTCTCAACCTTTCCAATGAGGAGTTTATCTGTGTTATGAACTTAATGTGAGGAATTAGTTACTAGGCATAATTAGTGCAGGAAGCAGTGGAGTATAAGAAGAACATCTGGGAGCCGGAGCGATAGTCCAGCGGTAGGGTGTTTGCCCGCACGCGCAGACCCAGGTTTGATCCCCGCATCCCATATGGTTCCCCGAGCACCACCAGTAGTAATTTCTGAGTGCAGAGCCAGGAGTAACTCCTGAGCATTGCCAGCCAGCCAGATGTGACCCAAAAAGCAAAAAAAAAAAAAAAAAAAAAAAGATTGTCTGAATCATTCTACTGTATGTATGTGACCTGAGACTAAAAAATCTCAGTAGAAAAATGAACAATGGGGGGAGCTGTAGCGATAGCACAGTGGGTAGAGCATTTGCCTCACACACAGCCGACCTGGGTTCGATTCCCGGCATCCCATATGGTCCCCAGAAAGCCACCAGAAGTAACACCTCCCCCAAATTAAATAGGAATTAACAAGTGATTGAAAGAATTTCAACACCCTTTATATTACAAATACTTCTCTGGCCTGAGAGAGCATAGCAGGTTAAATGTCAGCTTTGCATGCGGGAGGCCTGGGTTTGATTCCTGAGCACGCTTCCTGAGCACCTCAGAGTGACAATGGCTACTGGACACTGCGCTCGGAGTAACCCCTGAGTCCACCAGTGTGGCTCCCCAAAAGCGAATGAAACAAACAGAAATGTACTTTGATAAAATGTGCAGATGAAAGGATTCGGAGGAGCCTGAAATCCTGGCAAGGCTGCAAAGAGACACATTTCAGGCCTATGTCAAATAACGATGGATCTTGCGAGCATCCGGCCTATGTGGCATAACAGGACTAGACGATCCTCTACCTGAGCATGCAGTGTCCTATCTAGGCAGACTCAAATCTCATAATGGCTTCATTAATGAAACATAATTGACAACTAGAAACCAGTAACACAGAAACAATCTATCATGCATTTTTAGCAGAGAAAAGCACTCTCTCCAAGCTATCCTAAAGGGAAGAGTGAAACAAAAAGGATGGCATAAAGAGTTCAAGGATTGCAATATAACCACTGAGTTTCCAATTATGGCATTTGATGGTTTTAAAAAAAAAGTACTTCAAGGATTCTCACTTTATGATGCTGATGGCTTTCTGTAAAGAGCTTGATGATGCCAACTTCATTCACACTTAGAGACCTCTTAATATTATCTGCTCAGAAACCTTCAGTTGATAATTGCATAATATCATTAATGGGAATATTGTGTAATTATATTTTTTTCACTGCAGTGTTAATTACCAGAATGTGTTTATATTGCTCTAGAGCACTTGCAGTATAGCAACATGAAAGAATTTCCCCAAACGAGTGTTTTTCGTAACTATGCCAATTTATGGAATTTTGAGTTTTCTTCTTTATTAGGGTTCTAAGTATGCAAATTCATTATTTTAGTGGTTAGGAAATGACTCCCAATTATGCTAATGGGCTTGAGATAATCAGAGCTAATACGTAAAACAAGGCAGTTACAGAATTGGACAACATGGAGCCTCGACAATTGAGAACTCTGGAACTCTCATTTCACAAATTCAATTTTAAAAATTGGTTTTGATGCATACAGCATGAAAAAAACAAAAGGTAATTTAAGGAGACTTAACGATGAATGTGGACCAGAGTTAGTACAGGGAGTGAGATGCTGGCCTTGCTTGTGGCAATCCCAGCTTGAGCCCCATCACCACATGTGGTGACCTCCGGAGCACTGAGGCAGGAATAAGTCCTGAGTACAGCTGAGCATTACCCTCTCCACAATGAATAGATTTAAATGCAAATAAATAAATGCTTAATTGCATGTAAACATAGAATTTACACTTAAATATATGGAAACTACTTAGGACCTGAAGGAAGATAACATATACCAACAACCTACTATAGCTGCTCATCTGTTAGCTATTCAACCCTATTTTGTAGGTAGGATCATATTATTTAAGAACATATAGACAATACACTGCACAGAAATAAATTTTACTTTCTCTTATCATATTCAAAGCCACTTTTCTTAAGAAAAAATGCCACGGTAACATTCAGTTCACTTATTAAAGCACATGTTAATCTACTGCATTATTTTGACTGTTTTAATGATTAAAGCACTATGGTCACTATTGGCATGATGAAAAGGAGTATCACACTATAATATACTAATTTATGACACTTAGGCAGAGCATATTATTCCACTACCATAAGTTAGTTTCAAAAGTTAAATATTAATTACATGATATTTGAAATAAGGGTGTCAACAACTTGAAACCTATATTAAACATAACTTTATATTAACAACATTCTAAATATTAATATTTTGTAAAAGCATTAAATTTAAGAATAGCACATAGTCATTGAGTGATATCAATCTTTGAAAAAAGGCCTTGGATTCAATCTATAAACATTTTCAAAATTAAATTTAACTAATACTTTAAAATCACTTTTTGATATGATGCTATAGAAAATAATTCCAATCTCCTCATTTAGTTTTTAATCTGGTAATATATGTTGTAAAAAATAAATCTAATTCTAGATGAAAATTTTGTATTATGTATAAGTGTATATAATTCTTTAAAAATACTTTAAATACTTTATATACTTTAAAAATATCAAGAGTCTGATTTTAAGTATCAAGATTGCATTTTTATTTAAAATTTCAAAAGACTTTTATCAATTTGGATATAAAATTATATTGACCAGCCATTAAGTTTTATTTTCAATAACTCCAAATTACAAGTCATAAAGAGACATCAGTATCACTCCAACCCCCTTATCTAAACCGAAAGTCTACTTTGGGTTTGGATTCATGACTGGTTGTGCATGATACGCTCTGTTCTGTGTTTGGGGATTCTTTTGCCAACATTATTCAGGTGACTACATATGCCTGGGAATCAAACCTGGGAACCTGCACGCAAAGCATGTACTCAGATCCTCGAGCTCTCTCTCTAGCTTACTTTTGAACTGCTCAAATTGGAATGGAAAAAAGCAAATCTACCTTGTAAAGACAAAAACATCGACTTCAAATGGCAATATAATAAATGCTCCAACTTATAACTTGATTCACATGTTCACCGCAGTCTGCTAGAGTTACTGGAAAGAACTCAAATCCATTTCCGCTTCAGTAGAATATGTTCTTTCACAGTGGCTATAAATTTGAATTTATGAGCCAGAGATGAGAAGGAACGTCCCCTCCCTTTCTCCAGCACACCAAGTGACAGAGACATGATCACATAAATTATTATCTCTGTTACCAAAATATACATAAATGATTGTACAGAAACAAATTCCCAGTAACTGGTTCCAAAGCTGTAGGGAGGCGTCCTTTCCTGTCACGTTTTAGCGTGGGTGAACTTCTCTGACCTTAACCAATACCTTCCCAGTTTCAACTGAGGGAGCAGAAGACCCCGCCAGAGCAGTACCTGTTAATGCTGCAACATGGCGGCTAATTTAAGATTCCTTTGGGCTCTGTTTGTTGCTATCTCTAAAAGCAGATTTGATACTTATTCAGCAGATCCTTTGGATTACTGGGCTTGGAAATTAAGCTTTAGCAAGTGTTGGGTTTTAGCTGTGAGGGACAAACTTTCATGGGAAGGGGAAACATTGTAACTCATCCCTGCTCCTTGGTATTTAAAGTCCCAGGAGTGACTTAACTGGCTGGCACAGAGAAACTTCTGGCACTTTGGGTCACAACTGAGAAACCTGATTTGGTCCCTGGAACATATGGATCAGGCAAATAAGGAGTTTCATTATGAGATATTATAATAAATATGTTCCTTTAATGTCTTAGCTCTTCTTCTCTCACCATCTCCATGGAGGATAATTCTGGCAAGAAGAAAACCTGTCTTCTTGGATTTGCTGATCTATTTTGGGCTCTCCTAGTCGTACATCAAAACCAGCAATCATTTCATTTGGAACCTAAAGACTTATTTAAATGAATATTTCCGGAAGCACCTGGAGTCGTGGAAAACAAGATGCGGCTGCTGGGACGAACCGGCTAATCTCTGCTTTTCTGACCGAGCTGGATCAGAATTCCATTACGGCAGTGGCTCAGGTTCTTTCTATTTCACATGTGCTGGCAGAGCCCTTTCCTCTTCCTGCTATCGAAACCATTCCACTTGCTAATTTAGAGCTGCACATTCCATATTTGCAAGATCAATTCAATTAGTGCTGAAAAAAGTAATCTCCTGACTTTCTGCTGCCACCGGTTTAGTTGGCTTATTTTAATTATGACAGAATACCTTAGCGCTTACAACACTGGAGGATGTCAGGTATTTTCTGCCCACCCTGAAAGACTGGGAGTCTTCATCTAAGATTCTAATTTCCCCCAAAGTTGGGAGGCTGTCTTAATTGTCTGTCCTCAAAGTAACAAGTGTCTCTCTATGCTTAAAATACCTAAATTGTCATTTGATGGCCAAGACAATAATAACTTTCTATACAAGTGCAGGACGACGTTTTTGCAGTTTGCACAAAGCTGGGAGGTGTTAATGAATATATCCTTGTCGCAGAGGAATCTCTAGCTGTAGGGATGATACTATTATTAGTCATCATTATACAGACAAGGGAAACCAAGGTCCAAAAAAGGTTAAGTTACTCAAGTTCTCATAGCTAAGAAAAGTACAGACTGATTCCAGGTTCTTTGTCAGAGTTTGTGGGTTTTCAATGTAAATAGGAGATTCCCTGCTTAGCAGAATTCTTCATGGAAATGTGAACTTTCAGAAGAGTTGACTACATGAGAATGTTTCTGTCTCACTCTTTGAATACCCTTTCCATCTGGTTCAACTGGTTCAAGTTCACCTTTATTCTATTCAGTTCCTTTTTTCCCCATGTAGCTTCTTTCAAGCCTGCTCATCCTTTTTTTCCCATAGCTTCTTTCAAGCCTGTTCATCCATTTTTTTCCGTTTGGGGACCCTGGCAGGCAGTGCTGGGAGGGGTGCTCCCGACAGGTGGATGCTTGGAGCGTCATGCCTAGCAGAGCTCCAGGAATCATGCAGTGTTGGAGATTGTACCAAGGGCACCACCAGCAGAGTGGGCTCTTCAGGCTCTGAGCTATCTCAACGGCTCTGTCAAGCAGATTCATGTACCCTAACTCCTTGATGGCTTTGGAAATTTTCTGGGAATTTCTGAGCTTTAAGACTTATTCACTGCAAAACTTTACACACACACACACACACACACACACACATATCCTATTGTGCATATAAAAAAAATTTTTTTTTGCTTTTTTGGGTCACACCTGGCAAATGCTCAGGGGTTTCTCCTGGCTCTGCACTCAGGAATTACTCCTGGCAGTGCTCGGGGGACCATATAGGATGCCGGGAATCGAACCTGGGCTGGCATGGGCTGGCGCGCTGCAAGGCAAACGCCCTACCCGCTGGGCTATCACTCCAGCCCCCGTGAGTGCATCTTTGAGCTCCCCTTAACATTACAATTATATTGATATATGATATATAATATGTAGATATATATAATATCACATATATTGATATACTAATATAGCATATATGAATATGCTATATTAATTTCATCACTGATGACATATAAAAAATCACACCATTGGAAAGTACAATGCCCATTGTACTTTCTGTAGTCTATATATTAATGTCAGTTTTGTTCATTATTATTCTAACTTTATTATGTCACTGTGATCTTTGTTTTGAAGGAAGGGAGCACAGGGGTCACAGCCAGTGGTTCTTAGATTTTGCTCCTGACTCTTTGACCAGAGATCATTCCTAACAGTGCTCGGGGGTCATATGTGGTGCCCGGATTCATGTGGGGTCAGCAGTGTGTAAGGCAAGGATTTTGACCCCTGTATTATCACACCATACCCATATGACACTATTCCCAGTACATGGGTTTGTCTCCAGTATAGCAATTTATATTGTGAGGTGCTGAACCAAATGCAAGAGATAGAAATAGAGTAGTACAAAGAGAGAACCAGCGCTACTGCACAGACTAAGATGCTTGGATTGTAACAAAACATTTCAAAAAATATGAGAACTTGAATAGTTTGAATGATATTATATGTCCTAGGTACATTGTGATCTTATGGAAATTAAAGCTCTTACTCTATCTAACTCCTTGCATGGTAAAAACCAAATACCTACTGGAGACAGAGAAAGAGAAGAGGGAGGAGAGAGTGTGGGAGCAAAGAGATAGCAGGTAAAGAGAAGAGAGAAAAGAAGTGAAGGAGGAGAGCACAGAGGGAGAGGGACAGAGGACTAAAAGGTTCATTCTGGAAACAGAAAACGATAGTGTAGGTGTCAACTTCATCTTATTATGTGGCCATGAGATAAATGAGAATTCTCCCAATTCTGGAGGGATTTTAAATTTTACATTCCATAATCAATTTAAACCTAATAGCTTAAAGCAGTATTCTTCCATTTGTGTCACACGACAATTTAAAAAGTACTTACATAATACGCTTTCAGTGATATGAGAATATCAGAAAATTTTACAACTAAAGTGATTTTAGTCTTCAACTGTCTACATGAAAAAAATGAACATATTTTGTTGATCTTTCAAAGGCATTTATAACATCATTAGATAGTCAATAATGTAGAAATGTTCTTGATGTAAAATATTATAGAGAAAGCAATAACAAGAGAAAGAAATTACTACATACGATAGAAATGTGCATAATTGAAATAAAAAATATTTCTACTATGTCTTGAGAAATAATTTTAATCCTGTTAATATTCAAATTTCCCCAAACTGCTAAACAACTCTATTTTTCCCAAACCCATTTCAATTCTACATCAGCTTGAAAAATCAAATATTTTTTGTATGTTATTGTTGCTTTTCTCTTGTCCACTATTTGTTGAAGAATTGTATCTTGGGAAAAAAACACACCACTAAACGAATATAAAATTGAATTAAAATAGAGTGAAATGTGCACTTTAACATTTACTTTATTTTTTATAAACCTTTACTTACCATAAGAGAATGGGGACGCCCATTATGTCCATAAGCTTCAGAAAAGAAATCAGTCCCATGGTCCAGCCTTTGGTGCCCTCCATATTCCGCAGCATCAGAATCTAGCACAATCTTGAATGTAAAGCTCTTAAGGAATCACAATGGTTCAGGAGGTGAATGAGATACTACAGACTGTGATACACAAAGGCAACTTAACATAGAGATTTCTGATGACTATTAAACTGTTTTTCGGATCTCCCATTTCTTTGTAACACTTCAGAGGCTCTCACAATTCAAAGGAGCACTGCCCTTTTCAGCCACCCATCCACACGTCTGTGGGTCAGAGCTATCCCCTAACTAGGGTTGCCCTCAAAATCAACCAGCCAGGACTGCTGAACCAATCGTCTTCTAATGCAAACTAATCCATTTACTGGAAACTACTTTCTATTCCAAACAGAATTTTGAATCATCAGATTTTTTTCAAGAAAATTTATGTAAGTTCAAAACACAGCAACTTTCAAATATCTAATAATATGCAACCTTCATCCAAGCATCTTTTACATTCGTCTTTTGAAATGTTTTATTTTTTGCATTTTGAGTCATACCTGGCAATTCTTAGGGGTTGTTCCTAGCTCTATATTCAGGAATGACTCCTGGCACTGCTCAGGAGACCATATTGGATGGCAGGGATCCAACCCGGTCAGCTGCATGCAAGGCAAATGCCCTACCCACTGTACTTATGGCCACTGAAATGTTTTATTTAAAAACAAAAACAAAAAGAAACAAAACTTTCCCTCCCTACCCTTTAATTCATTCCAGCTGTCTAGGTCTAAGTTATAAAATGAGGAACATGGAAATAAATCATCAGGGAGTACAAAATGCAGCAGCTTTAATATCACCTTTGGTCGGTGGCACCTAGTAGCTACTCATTAACATATCATATAAGCATGTTATTCGCTGTACTTTAAAATGATTTTTATGGCAATCATGATCTGCAAATATTTAATATCTAATTTTCTATGACAGTTCTAAGACTTCTTAGCATTGTCATATTCAATGAACTTGGCAATAAAATTGCTGTCATAATATCTATGACAACACAAATAGATATGCTTACAATGTCAAATCTATGTGAAACATGTCTATAAATGATACTTATCTGCACACCAAAAAAATCACAAGTAAATATCTGTACTGAGAATCCTTAAATTTCATCTAAACTAAGGGATATATAGCTGGTACAAGTTATGTGTGGATTCCTTTTCTTTTCTTTTTTCCCTGACATGTAAACCTGCAATCTCAAAGCTGAGAATTTTTATTACAGCAAAAACTATTAATTAAAGGTACATACATAAAAAAGCAACAGCCTGTCATTCTTTACTTTTTTGTTTCCCTTTTTGGTTACACTCAACTATGACCAAGGGTTAGTCTCAGTTCTGAGCTCAGACACTTGAAGTGCTCGGGATCATATCTGAGTCAGTCAGGTGCAAGGAAAGAACCTTCCCAGATGTTCTATTGCTCCAGTCCCAATAGCTCATCTTCCTTCCTTCCTGGCTCACACTCAGGAGTTACTCCATATGGGATGCCAGAGATCAAACCCCAATTGGCTGCATGCAAGGCAAACACCCTCCCAGCTGTACTATCGTTCTGACCCTGAGCCAGTCTTTCTTAAGCACAGGAAATGTCTGGATAAGAAACCACCGAAATTTTTTGCTGAACCTGAGAGTCCTTTAATATTTGTCCATCTAGCTCTTTTTTTGGATTCAAATTTCAACAGAGTATCAGCAAGTGACTGTTGTTTAAAGGAAAGTAGGCACAGGTTAGCAAAGTGGTGGAGGGTATGAAATTCAAAAAGATGAGTCTGGGCTTGGGTAAGTTCTACAGACACTCAACAGAGCTGAAAATTATTTCGGTGAGCCAATTTATTTCATGGTGAAATATAGAGAGTGAAAATAGATAATTTGAACTTTAATACAGAAATGATGTGTTGTGGAGTAAAACTACACAATATAAGTCTGTCATTTGTTTATCTTGGTTAAGTGCTTGTGCAAATTTTCAAAATTAAAAACACAAACACTGTTTAGATAATAATGCCCTAGAACACTCTTTCAAACATCAGAAATGAAGTATCAATTATTAAATTACTGGTAAACAACAACTGAAGATTATTGGTATTACTGGATAAAGAAAGCGAACACAGCATAGAAGCAGTGGTTATTAACCTGCAGGCTGCTAATCACTGAGAGCATGTTATTGTAAGGGTCTCACTGAATGAGCAATTATGTTGTTATTATAAGGGACTGTGAATTTGTATGCACATTAGGTATTGTCTGAAAGCTAAATTAAATATACATATTTGATGCAGGATTTCAAAGATTTTTAAAATTAAAAATGCAGATTCAGTTTTGATGCAGATTCATTATAAAAATATAGTGGGTTTTGCCCATGCATTTTCACTATCAAGACTACGGAAAGAAACTAACTGCTGTATAAATTATTACTGTGTTAATTTTTATATAGAAAAGAATCAATATACTGAAAATAATTAGAATACACCCAATATACGCGATTTGAAGTCACATAAGAGAAACTACAAAAACAATAAATTTATCAAACATCACTTTAGACATACTTCCCTAACCTATAAGTCATAGAAAAATACCCTGAAGTAGCCACTTTTGGAATTATCCAGTCCCATGATCATGCTATTCAGTTAAGACAATACTTCCTTTAGGGCCCAGTCCCATGATCATGCTATTCAGTTAAGACAATACTTCCTTTAGAACATACAACTCTTCAACACCAGAAAGTCTGACTGAAAAGCTTAGACAAAAATTAGTATTTGGACTATCAGTACTTCTTTATTCATCGCTACACTATTCACAATAGCTGGAATCTGGAAACAAACTAAGACTTTAGTTTAGACTGGCTAAAGAAACTGTGGTACATCTACATGATGGAATACTATGCAGCTGTCAGAAAAGACAAAATTGTGAAATTTACCTGCAAATGGATGGACACGGAGACTATCATGCTGGAGTCAAATTAAGTCAGAAGGAAAAGGACAGATATAGAATGACTGCATTCATTAATAGGATATAAATATATACCAGTGTTTAACTGAGTTTCAGCAATGGTAATGTCAGTCTAGAACTCACCATTGAATATACACAAAGAGACTTACATGATAAACCCTAAATGTCTGCAGGGCTAGCCACAATGTGTAAAAAGAAGGAGAGAGAGAGAGAGAGAGAGAGAGAGAGAGAGAGAGAGAGAGAGAGAGAGAGAGAGAGAGAGACAGAGAAAGAGGATAAGGGGTACCTGCGGTACCTGCTACTGAGGCAGCCTGGGGGTGGCTGGGAGGGTGGGTATACTGGTGGTGGTGGTGATGGGGCACTGGTGGAGGGATGGGTGCTGGAATACTTTATTACCAAGAACCAATTATGAACACCTTTGTAACTGTTTCACTGTGGTCTAATAAAAAAATTAATGTTTGGGAAATTTAGTATAATGTAAATTAATATCTCATATTATCCAAGTGTTAGGAAACTCCATCCCTCTTTTACACATAATGAAGAGAACAATGGAAAACATTAATTCTTCTGGGGATAGAAGCTAGAAGCCAACACATATAAGGATGGAACTTAGAGCCCAACACATTCCCTACCATTGAGAAACATTCCAGGCCCTTGAGAACAAAGGCATTTTCAGTTGGTTTTGGTTTCACATTGTGTGGTATTCAGGGACTTTTCTTGGCACACTGATCAGGGATCACTCCAATTGGTGCTTGGGAGTTCAAGGGGACCTGGGCCTATCACACTCAAAGCATGTCTCTTTCACTAGAACAGAAAACACACTTATCAGCAACTGTATTTGCTTGTTTCATGTCTTTTGTATCTTCCATTTAGGTGCTCCAATATTTTTTTTGTCTTGTGTGCATCTTAATTAAGAAAGAATTAAAGCTGCTTAATATATGCAAAGGAACACTATTTAGCTGTATCTGTCCCTTGAGGTATTGTTGCAGTGCCTGGCTGCGTCGGCAGGTGGCAGACAGGGAGACAGGCTTGTCTACACCCAGGGCTCTGTGGATGGTTGATGGTCTGACATAGAAAAAGACTGGGTTCATCAGAGCTCTGGCGTGGCTCTGATGAACCCAGAGCCACGGCAGAGCCTGGCAAGCTACCGGTGGTGTATTCGATATGCCCAAAACAGTAATGATAATGAACCTCATTCCCAATGAATGGAGACGTTACTGGCGGCTGCTCAAGAAAATCGAGGAACAACAGGAAGACAAGTGACAAGCGACTTCGCTATAAGGAAAGATGGAATCATGCAATTTGCCACTGCATGGATAGAACTGGAGGATATCATGCTAAGTGAAGTCATCCAGAAAGAGAGGGACAGACACAGAATTACCTCTCATATGTGAAATATAAAGATACACAATTAAGGTGATAACAAATAGCCCAAAGGAACAGAATTTATCAACTGGTCTATATAGAAGTGAGCTTACCATAGACCAGCGTAAGATAGAGCAGGGGCAAGATTGGAGGCTCTTTGAGATAATGCTTGAGGGAAATAGACATTCTGGTGAAGGGTGTAGGGCTGCATGAAATGCTAACATTAAGAGCATGGCAAATTATGGGGACTTAGATACTTTTTAAAAATGAACATAAAGTATTAATTCATATGCAATTTAAAGTTTTTAAGGGGATAATAGGAAATATTAATATATATAAATAAACTTTTTATTTGCTTATGTAGTTTTGGTACACAAAGTAAAAAAAGCAATATGCAATGAATATTACAGTCAATGAGAAAAGGTAATAATAATCTAAATAAAGATGGTTTCAAAGACTACACTAGGTTGCCAGGATTTAATCTGGTAATTAAGTATGATAATGTGACAGATTGGTGAGTAAACTCATTAAAAAAAAAACTCATCTGGGGCCGGAGGGATAGTCCAGCAGGTAGGGCGTTTGCCTGGCACGGGGGCCGGCCCATGCCGGCTTGGTTCGATCCCGGCTTCCCACATGGTCTCCCGAGCACCGGCAAGAGTGAAGAGCCAGGAGAAACCCCTGAGCATCGCTGGGTGTGACCCAAAAAGCAAAAAAAAAAAAAAAAAAAAACCTCAACTGAAGTTAAGGTTAAGAAAGAATAAACAAGGAAAAATTCAGACACCAGCCAGAAATCTAGCAGCACTCTTACATGTACTTTGGCTTGGCTAACTTATGGTAGTGAGAATGGAGTGACACCTATGTAATTTTAGATGACAGTGATAAAAGAAACACCACTCATAATTCACTTTGAGGAAATAAACAGAATGTGGCATGGATTAGGTGCAAAGATACACAACAACTGTAATCAGATTTGGGAGGTATACACCCATCAAATACAGCTCTACTTACTCAATGATCTCCTATAATGCTAATCTATGCTAAGAGTCAGCAAAATGTCATCATATGTGATTATATATAAACAATGGAATATTAAATAGCCACTAGAAAAAACTAAAGTCATGCAGTTTGCTATAACTACAATGGAATTGGAGCATGTCATCCTGAGGGAAATAAACCAGAGACAGGACAAACAAAGGATTAGCTCATTCAGTTTTGGTATGTGAGGGGGGAAAATCAAGAGTAAGTACAATATCAATAGCACATCTCAGATAGTAGAGTACAGACCTGAGAGTGCCAGGTTGGGTGGGAGATAAGAGAAGAAACTATTAAGATGTAGGGAAGTGACATGGGAATGTAAGTGGGACATCTTGAGCACATGAGGAGTTAACGAATGTACAAAATCTCAACAATGCAATCAGCAAATAATGGCTGGGGGTAGAGGCAAACAACATTGGGCCAGAGGTAACATAGGAGTGTGTGTGTGGGGGGGGACGGACGGGTGGGTCATGGACACTTGTTGGTAGTGGTGGTCAATCACTGCGTACAATAACAGAAACACAAACAGTAGTGTAATCCTATTATCTAAACTGTAATATAAAACTAAAGTTAACATTCTAAGCCTAAAATGGCTGAGTAAACATGGTATTAAAAACTTAAAATAGGAAGGAAAGGATGAAGTTATCTCACTCTTTGTTGCTTTTCTTTTTTTTGGGGGGCACATGCAGCAGTACTCAAGGCTTACCTCTGGTTTTGCACACAGAGATCAACCCTGGCAGTGCTCAGCAGACCACATGTATTTCCAGGATTGAATCTGTGTCAGCTGCGTGCAAGGCAAGCAAGTACCATACACACTGTACTGTTACTCTGACCCCTAAAATACCATCATAATAAATAATTAATTAAATTTAAAAGCTTGGTGCTAAAGAACTAAGTGTTCACCATTCTATGTGGAATCTTAACATGGGTGATTTTCCTGCACTTGTACTAGACCAACTTTTGGTTCATTGGGTAATTTTATTGGTAAACATAAAATATGAACCAAAAAATATTGATTGAGTTCAATTGAGGGAACTAGTAGAAAAACAGAGCTAGAATAATACAATATTTTAATGATAGCATTCTTTAAAACGATCATAGACCTATTCACTGAATGTCATTGAACACATCGTGATTTCTCCTTATTTTAAATTCAAGAGAGAGCTTTCTAAGTATTTTACGTATCTATCAACAGGTTGAAGTAGATAAAAAATTTGAGCACTATTTTATAATCAATCTTCTTAAATTTGAACCAAGGAAGATCCATGTTCTGAAGACCTATACTAATAAGATTAAAGAACAGTGGCGGCACGAAGACTCTTAAATTCAATGGCTCTTCAAATACTTCAGAACTGCTATGTTTGCTCAGCCACTTGATAAAGTGTCTGTTCAAAGTATAAGGATTTTGATGTAAGAAGTACTATCATTTATATCATTCTGCAACAAACTCACTCCACTCCCACTGATGAAGCTAAGAAAATTCATTGTAAGGTGCAATCACTGAACTTTCAAATTGAATGAGATTAAGAGTGATTCTCCAGACTAAATGCCCATGAAGATGGCAAAGTGTGATACAGTATGGAGAAATTACTATATATCTTTAAATCTAAAACTTCACTGCTTTTAGGATTAATCCCTTAATGTATCATTAAATAAAGAGGAAAATGAGCACTACCACACTTATCATTTCAAGGAACATATTAATTGAAGACAAATTAAATATATGTATGCATATATGTTATATATTACATATATTATATATGTATATATTAAATATATGCATATATATTATATATTACATATAACACTAGGTTATATGTAATTAACATGGTGTTTTCAGAACAAATTGTTTAAATCAACCCACCCATATTATTATGACTACAATAACTTCTGTTATTGTAGTAATTCATGTAACTTCCCACTTACATGAAATTCCAGAATTTCATATAAGTTGTCAGAACTTTTATAGATAGGGGTCTATATAAAAGACAGAAAAAAAATTAGGTGTGACTTTACAAGCAACTGACAAAACATCTGGTAGTATAAGAATAGGCCCAAGAACATAAGGGAAAATTATTGTTTTTAAAGTCTAAAAATAAATACCTGGTAGAGGGCTTACCATAATTCTTAGTCAATCTTTTCCTCTTTTTAATTGCATGAAGCAGATTGATTTTTTTTTAATAAGGGCTACACCCTTGGAATGCCTTCAAAAGCATCGAAGAAGTAGCTAAAAAAGACAAAGAACCTCTGGCTCCAGGCACATTTCTTCAACTCCACCATTCTCCCGGTGTATTAACATACACCTGAGAGACCTGGGCCCCTACAAAAGCAGGATGAGAATGCTATTGGGGTCTCCCCAAAGAGGAATCGAAAAGAGCTATGCTTGGAATATCACGCCTCACTCAAGTGAAAGAAGGAATCCGGAGTTCCGACCTCCGTTGCAGTTCCAGAGTCAGGGACACTGTCTCGTTTGCCAAGACATCGAAAATCAGATGGGCTGGACATGTAATGTGATTTGTAGATGACCACTGGACTAGAGCCATTGCCAACTGAATTCCATGGGATGTCAAAAGATCATGTGGCCGCCCACCTACAAGATGGTCAGACTTCTTCAACAAGAACCCGAAGGAACGTTTGAGGCTCTTTGTATTCCTGAAGCAACCAGATGCCATTGGGCTACACTGACTCATGATAGCGTCAAAGTGGTCAAGTGATAAAGGGCTACACCCACTAATAGGGCTGTAGGGCCACAGCACTACACCTGGCAACACTTGGAAACACTTTACCTATGGTACAGAATTGAAACCAGAGTCCTGCACTGCTAGTTATGTGTTTGCCACTGGAGCCATCTCTCGTGACCGGTTTTTCCCAGTGCTATTGTAATTATTTGCATAGATTGTTGTTCTTCTCTTTAAGTCCTCTACTCTTCCATTTTGTTTTTTTTTGTTGTTGTTGCTGTGATGACTGGATCACATACACTTATTTTACTCTTCACAGGTTTTCACTAGTGCTGAGGACCCCAACAAGCGTAAGTGACAGAAGGGGGTGAGAGGTACGGTGTTGCCTACAACTTGTGAGGCAGGTGCTTTGCTACTGACTCATGTCCAAATCTCTCCCAAAGTGAATTCTGTTTTTATGTACACCACACAAAATCTTTGATGATGACTGTATGGCCTCACAAAAAGATCTGTCCCTTCATTTGATTAAAAAAATCTAAATTAGGCTTAATTTGTTTTCCCTGAACCACTGAAAGGGCTATAAATAACAGCTGTTAGTTAACCATTATTTTGCCTTTATAAATACAAGAATAGCAAAGCTATTAATGTATTCCTATTTTATGAATGAATGTGTGTTCAATTCCAGTATGTGTGACTAAGTGTTTCTAGCTTCTCTGTTCATTTCTCTCATCAAGAAAGCACATTAATGTAGCCAGAGCAATAGTAAAGCTGGTAGGGCATTAGCCTTGCACATGGCTGACCCAGGTTTGATCTCCGGTATCCCACATTGTGCCCTGAGCACCGACAGGAGGCGAATCCTAAGTGCAGACCAGGAATAACCCCTGAGCAGAGTTGGATGTGACGCAAAGAGTCAAGTAAAAAAAAGTACATTAACATAAACACATCACTAGAAATCATTTCCAATATTTTCATTACTTGTCAAAGTATTTTATGCAATCTTTTTTTTTTTTTTTTTTGCTTTTTTGGGTCACACCCAGCGATGCTCAGGGGTTTCTCCTGGCTCTGCACTCAGGAATTACTCCTGGCGGTGCTCGGGAGAGCATGTGGGATGCCGGAGATCGAACCCGGCCGGCACAGGCCGGCTGTGTGCAAGGCAAGCGCCCTACCTGCTGGGCCATCGCTCCAGCCCCCAGTTTTATGCAATCTTCTATGACATGCCTTTTCAATGATAATATCCATTCAGCCTCTTATTTGCCCCACTGGTTTGATTGTTTTAAAAAATTCACCCTGTAATTAGATAGGAGCCATTATAGGGATTGGGGAAATTGCTAGCTTTTGCCTGACCTGGATTAAATTCCCAGTACCAAATGGCCCCCAACATCACAGAGCACATTCCTGGGAATCTACTCCAAAACTTGCAGGTGTGTTTTTGGTGTTGTCCTGCACCGCTGGGGTGGCCCCGCTATCCCAGGCATGACAGGCACTGAGCAGCTCCCCCATTCCAACACCCTTGCCAGTAACTGCTGGCCTAGTCACATAGTATGTTTCTGGGGATTTCTGGACCTCCGAAGCACTTCTTGGGAAACTTATCTGTACAAAAAGCCCCCAATATTTTATTTATAAAACACAAAACAGAGATGTGAAAAGAAATAGAAAATGTACTGTTGAGTGCAAACAAGGTATGCTTTAAAACAGAATAAATGCCAAGTTTAAATTTTCCTTAAATAAGCAATATGATATATACAAAACTTGGATTGATTCACAAAATTTTCTAGTCCTGGGAAAAGAAACAACCTCATGTTTGAACTTCATATGTTCAAGTTATAGATAATATCTTCATTAAAACTTTCTAACAATGGTCATACATTTACAAACATAAGTATATATTTCTATATATACAAAAAGCTCATTTAATCAATATGAGATTTCTGATATTTATTAAGAAAATAAATTTCAATCTGTACAATTCATTATCTGAGTATAAACTTCTTGAAATATAATATATAAGAACAATAAAACAAATTTAAAGGACGAGGGACTAAAATATGATCTAGCATGTTAATAGTTGTAATGAATTTATAAGCTTTTTGAAATTTATTTTCATGTAAATTATTAGTTTCTTTTTTAGGCATGATTAACGATGCATATCAGTAAACACTGAATAAGGTGATAAAAACAGGACACAGAATACACTGATTTTGGGCGAAGCACAGCAGGTAGGGCGTTTGCTTTGCACTCGGCAGACCAGGGTTTGATCCTGGGCATCCCATATGGTCCCTCGAGCATCGCCAGGAGTAATTCCTGAGCAAAGAGTCAGGAGTAACCCCTGAGCACTGCAGGGTGTGACCCAAAAAGCAAAAAAAAAAAATGCACTGATTTCTCTTTGTTAAGCAGAAGAACATTCTGAATACAGAATACTATGCTTAACTTAATTAAGAACTTTCAGTTGTTTCAGATTATATAACTAGAACTAAAAATTCCACTTTCAATAACTCATGATATAATAAAAATATAACACTTTTAGTCTAATATCGCTCTAATATTATTTTTGTCCACACCATTAAAGTATCCAAGAATATCAATGTAATGATTTGATGAAGAAATAGAAGTTAATTAGAACCCAAACTAGAGAAAAATAAATTCTCTTTGTCTTTCAGCCACATACTTTGTTTATCAAAATGAACTCAACCACGCAGATGTAATATCTGTTTACAAACATAATGTAATTTTAAGCTTAAATATGACTTAGCTATTAAAATAAAAACACTTTCATGCAAACTAATTTTAATACACAATCAATAAAACCCAGAAAAATACATGGGAAAGATAATAAAAATATTCTTCAAGTGGCTGTAAATAGCAAGTAAGCATCAACTATTTCAGGCAAAAAGTCAGGGACAGGAGAAAGTATTCTAAAACAGTATAATATGGTGGCTGAATTTATAAGTTTTAGAGTTTAACAATTATATGTTAATCCCAATTATAAAATTAGCAATTGCATGTCTCTGAGCAAATTACTAAACTACCTTGAAGCTCAGTTTCTCCTTGGTGGAACATAAGTAATATATCAGAGCTGTGAGGATTAACTGAAGGGAAATATATATTGCTTATTTTTATCTCTGGGGAAACATACACAATGTTTATCACTGGGAAAAATCCTGGCTTATTAGTTTCTGCTTATAAACTTATTACAAAGCCCAGGAAAGTGTCTCAAGTGATAAAAAAAATCTCAAAGTGGGGCTATTAATTTTCTTACCTTTTACAACAAAATTCTTCCTTAATTACATGCCTGCCCTTCTCCTGAACTCCTGTCTGTACTCTGTCCCCATCCCACCCCCAAATTCTACAGCCTAAGGTCACTTGTCACTTATCACTTGTCTTCCCATTATTCATCAATTTGCTTGAGCAGACGCCAGAAATGTCTCCATTCATTTTGAATGAGGTCCATTATTGTTACTGTTTATGGCATAACAAATACACCACGGGTAGCTTGCCGGGCTCTGCCATGATTCTGGGTTAATCCCAGAGGACCCAGTCTTTTTCTATGTCTGACCATCAACCATCCACCATCCAGGGCCCACAGGGAAGAGCCCTGGGTGTAGACAAGCCTGTCTCCTGCCTGTCACTTGCTAATGCAGCCAGGCATCGCAGACACACCTGCAACACCTTGAGTGGCAGGACAACCTAAGGTACAGAGTTAAAATATTTTTTAATATATATATTTTAAATTTGGGGGGTCACACACGGATGGCCACACATGGATGTCTCAGCTTTGTGCTCAGGATCACCTCTGGCAGGTTCTAGGGACTGTATGGGATGTCTGGGTCAGCCGTGTGCAAGGCAAGCTCTACCACTGTACTATGACTCTCGCCCAATTCAGCATATTTACAGAGTGGCTCTTCTTGACTTTACATTTCAGTTGAAGTCTCCTGCTGAGTTGTACTATATGACTTATTTTGTTAAACTTTAAGAACTAACACTACTTTGAACATAAAAATATCAATATGATTTTCTCCCTTTGCTTTATTATTAATGGCTTAAACCTGTACAGACTAACTTCTAACACAATCCAATTTCATTATCTATGAAGCTTACTTAGACATTTAAAAACCTTTCTCCTTTATTTTTGGAAAATTCACAATAGTTAAATGAATGCATACCAGTTTTAAGCAATTAATTCTCAAGTACGCGCCTTGGTGATAGACATTTTATGTAATTCTTAGTTGAAGTGAATAATTACATGTTTACTGAAGTCAGCATACACTTGAAGACCTTCATTATCAATTGGACTGGTAAGCTTTCTCTAAATACATGAGTGAACTTAAGCAAGCATATAACATGAAAAGGACTTGCAAAAATTCATAAATTATATATATGTAGAAATATATAATTCTGTAAAGCCATATATGCACCTTGGTATAATATTTTCTATGACGTTGCAACTATTTTCCATGTAAACTACAAAGTATTTAAACAATAATACAATTAATTATTTGCAAACACTGACTATATTTGCTTTGGTTATAGAAACATCTTTGGCTTTCCTTGATGTCACAATTTATTAACAGCTAATATATAATGTGTATTCTTCAATGTCTTTTAATTTTGAGGACGAAATAGAAAACTGTAAAATGTGACTGCTTCAGAAAGCAGAATAGGAAGGGACTCCTCATGAAAAAACTGAAGTTTGCAGGGTGTGGGTGTGTGTGTGTGTGTGTGTGTGTGTGTGTGTGTGTGTCGGGTGTGGGTGCGACTACGCACTCTAGTATGTATGCATCATCACCCTGTCATTACTGAGGCACTCTGGGCACATAGCTTATAACTATCATAACTACATCTAGATTGATGACTATTGAGGGAAGAGATTCAAGGTAAACATTTCTCCACAGGCACTAAAAATGAGTGAGAACTTTAAATGCACAGATACCGATACCACATACACTTGCAATTGCTAATAAATACATTTTCCAGATGTATGATAAATCCAATAGTTTGTAACCTTTAAAACAACCATACTGATTTAGTATTACTTACTAGGTAAAAAGTGGGAAAGAATAATTAAAGGAAACAGTACAGCTGCTAAGTTATTCTGCAAATGCTGCATATTTGTATAATTCAAACCAAAACAAACAAATGTTTGGGCTACGATAGTCAAACATGCAGATAATGTATAGCATTCAGATGAGCAAAAGCTATAGTATGTTTTGAATGAAATTATACTATATGTATACTCAAAAGTATTTCACATATTTAAGTTTTATTCTCGAGCAAATCAATGATGAACAGGAAAACAGTGATACAGTGATACAGTGATCCAATTATTATTAAAATTCTAAACTAATGAGATTATTTTAGTCATGAGAGTAGTTAAGAATACATATATACAGTCTGAGGTAAGTAGTCTGAGTTATCTAGGAGACAAAATATCACCAGGATCACATTTCTTACATTAGAAATTATTTAGGTGAAGAAAGGAAATAAATACAACTAGATGTTACTAATATAAATCAACAGAAAAGCTTGTCTCCCTAAATCTGTCAAAGGCTGATTCTAGAGTGCGTGTCTAAAACAAATGCAAACTCACTGGCTGCTAACCTATGCTGGCAACACAGAATAATGTATACAACATCACTTCTACTCTTCAGCAAGGAACACAAGGAACAGCTCTGCAAGAAAGCTGATGAAAGCAAAGCCAAGCCAGGTCTCTCACCAAGCTGTAAAGCATTTTTTCCTCCTTTCTGTGGGGCATTTAGTCCACATAACCTTTTCAGCATTCTTCAACACTTATCACATTATTTTCCCAAAAAAGCACTTGAAGTTGAAATACTCTTAGGCATATGGTCTGCTTTAATAATAATAATAATAATAATAATAATAATAATAATAATAATAATAAAAATAATAAAAATAGTAAGAAGAAGAAGAAGGAATGAACATATTTTTCATTTAAAATAAATTTACAAAGAATATTTGTCTTAAAAAATACTCTAATAAATTGTTTCAGTCTTTTTGAATCACAGAAACTAGTGTAGTGCAACACCACTAAAACACTGCTTATTCTGAGGCTTAGCTGAAGGGAGGGGGCATTTCTAAGCAGAGATTGGGTCTGTAAGGGGCACTCTAAAGAGATGGTTAATAGGAACAGAAGGTTCAGTGCTGGAGCTCAAGGATGTGGTTCTGCTGTACCAGAAGTTGGGGAAAACCAGATCTATCCCTGCAATGCTTGAAGTCACCAAGGTCTCACCTCGAAGTGTTCTTGGAGCCCTTCAGGGCTACAGTGGTAGGTGACAGGCAGAAACAGGGATCGATCGACATCATGTGCATGCAAAGCATGTGCCCTATAATCGTTACGTCATTTCCCTGGCTTCTGATTTTTACAAAGAGAAACAAAGAAAAACAAATAAAATTATAATTAGTGAGACAAGTTTTACTGATTTTAATGTCATTTTTACAGGACAACACAAAGAATTATATTTGGACACCGGATATGGTGTCCAAATGAAAAACTGTCGAACCAGATTGAAATCACATTCGTCCCTATGATCTTCTGAAAGTTATAAATCTTTCTGGTGTTTGGACATAGCTTGAGGATAAGAGTACCTGCCTTGAATTACAATAAGATGGTGTGCAGTTATGTCAAATTAAAGCATTCCACATATTGCAAAGTTATCCAAATTTAACTTCTGACATCAATTTAGAAGTCTTCTGCGAAAATAAATCTTAACCCAACTAATTCTATTTAGTTTGAGTTAGTTAAATCAGGTCACAGCAGAGTTCTTCTACCTCTTTAAAAAATCTTGGATGCTATGCAGGTCCAGGATTTCCTAACACTCATCAAATATCACACATATAACACATAAAAACCTGGGTGAAGAGCACAGATCAAGGTTGGAGAGGGTGGCCATAGACCATCTGCACTGAATTGAAAGTTATGAGACTGTGAGTTGAAGGGAAGAATGCAAGGAAAGAGAATAAATGGGGCCCGCCTGGAGCTCAGCAGGATGGCCCCTGCTTTGCTTGTGAGAGGTCAGGAGTTCAGTTCCAGGCACTACAAAAGGAAGGGCAGGGGATGGTGGGGGAAGAGATTGGGCTTAGACTTGAAGGGAAAATACCCACAAAGAAGGGTAGAAAGGACAGGGATACTAGGTGGTATGCCAGCATATGGAGAAATGGAGGAATAGAAGTCACCAGGAAGCAGGAGGCCTGACTTTTCAGGACGCTGAAAAGACAAAACGCCACTTTATGGTGGTGAACAGGCAACAGAATGAAGAAAAGAAACAGGACAAGAAAACAGGTAAAAGAAGATTAAAACTTCTACTTTGGGGACTGGACAGACGGTACAGGCATTAAGATGTTCCCTTCTAACGGCCAATCCAAGGCGGAGCAGCACTGCAGTGACTTAGTGCTGAGTTATTAGCCAGGTTGGCCAAGAACTAATAAGATGATCATCGGTCCCAGGTACTTCTGAGCAAGTACCTGGGAGAACAAATACCAAGGTGCCCCACTCCCATAAACAAACACACAAACAAAACTCAAACTACTCTCACCCTTCCCATCCTTACAATTCTAATCAAGTTTCGAATTGTGGTGTATTTTTATAATGATAATGATGAGAATAATGATACCAAGAGCAACTAACACTAATGGACTCTTTGTGCCCACCATTGCACCAACATCAACTCATGCTATTCTTGGTTTGCTTTTATTTTCAGTTTTGTGCCTAGGCCTGGTGGTGCTTGGGGAACCAGGCAAGAGTCAGGGATGGAAGCTGGGGCACCTGTGTGCTAAACATGTACTCCAGTCATTGGAATTATCTCCCAGTTCTGACCCATGCAATTCTCACAATAACTCAAGTTTTTTTTTTTTTTTTTGCTTTTTGGGCCACACCCAGCAATGCTCAGGGGTTTCTCCTGGCTCTGCACTCAGGAATTACTCCTGGCGGTGCTCGGGGGACCATATGGGATGCCGAGGATCGAACCCGGGCCAGCATGGGCCGGCCGTGTGCAAGGCAAACGCCCTACCCGCTGGGCTATCGCTCCGGCCCCAATAACTCAAGTTTTAAGGAGGAGAGTAACAAACAAAAAATTTCATTTGCATAATGCAAATACGGAGTATAGAGAGAACCTAACCCCCCAGATAATCTTATCACAGAACCCACACATATAACTGGTGTTTGAAACTAAGGGCCACATTCTTTATGTTGACACATTTAGATAATGGACATGCCTACTATTCTTGCTGGGCAGACAAGTCACCAAAGGCTTGGGAAATAATAACATTAGGGTGAGAGCACATTCAAAAAAGTAATGTTTCAGAATCAGAAAATAATGCTGACATCAGAGTAACATTTTTTTTTCTACTACTCAGTTTAGAAAATAGGAATACTGTCAGAAGAAAAGAAGTAAAATAAAAATTGAATATCTCCCTACACAGTAACTCATGGGGCAAACATAACAGTGATATTTATAATCTCACAAAGCAAGTAATTTTGTTCTTATTAATGTACGTGTAATAAAAGAAAAACTTATTGGCTACCAATAGATGGTAATATTATTATACTTCACTAATGCATGTTTTTATGTGTAAAGAGTAATTTCCTTATATATTAAGAAAGAGTAATATTTCTTCTATATGAACAGTTAATGTAATACCAAAGAGAACAATTAATTTCACAGAATAATTTCACTAATAAAATATAAATTAATCAGGTTTTTTACTTTATTAATAGGTTAAAAGATGTATATTGATAGCACTGGAGATATTCTGACTGCTTTATAGAGCACATTCATCAGAGCTATCATCTTTCTACTTTTATTTGAAGAAACAGGAACTTTTCTTCTGATAGTAAAGGCCATATTTATGGGACTCCTGAAATAATAACACTGAAACAAACCTGTAATCAGGTTAGGCCTAATTCACTGCTGTTATCAGTGTTTGATAGCCAAGTGGTCCTGTTCTGAGGACTGAATCTAGGGCTTCACACATTTAAGCTATGTTGCTACCACATCGACACATTCCCTTCACAGCTTCATTCTAAATAATCTCCAGGGGATACACAATACCATTTTCACATGTAACTAAAACACTGATCACTCAGTTTGATCATGTCATAATTTCAGCAAAGCAATTTAATGGGAAATTGGAAAAATAAAAATAACCTCATTTTAGAAAACTGAAACAGGCCAGGGATATTCACTGAAAGAAAGGCTAATTTTTGCTGACTTCTGAAAAAAAAAAACAATATAACACTCTTAGAAATTCTTTTTTAGGGACAGAGAACATCTGCATCTAATGTAGGTGTCAAATATCATTTATAGTTTTAATCAAAGAAGAGACCTATCAGGTTAGGAATGTTTAAGGACTCCCAGGGACTGAAAGAGGACTCAGTGGCAAATGAACTGGTCTTGCCAGCTTGAGTTTCTCGGCCTGACTCCTAGGGCTGCCCACATGCACGGAGATGGCTCTATTGTGACTGGCAGCTCTGCTGTCCTGCAGTCCCTGGCACTGCAGGTGACATTCAATTGTTTCACAGTCAGGCGGATGAGAATACTAAAGAGTGACACTACCCTCATCCCACACACAACTGTAAAAAAGATATGCAAGCATCTCAGCTACTAGTGTGGCGTTGCTAAACTGTGATTAGGATACATGGAGTGGCATAAGTAATGTGTGTGACTACCAGCGGGTGCCACAATCAAATGTACAAATGCTTTAACTAGAGACATTTGCAGTCCCTGGTGGTCAGATCACCAAGCAGTTCCAGAGGGAAAGAAAGGGAGAAAAAAAAGAAAAAATTCAGGCCAGTATTTTCACAGAATTTTGCTATTCTCCATACTTGCAATGTCATTTCCTAGAAAAGGAAAAGGCTGCAAAATGTGATAATGAACACGGTGCTGGCAGAAGCAAAGCATGGAGTATGCTCACAACAGTAGAGTTTGATGCCTACATCTGTTCAGTAAGCCTCTAACAATTCATTCAATGTTCATTTAAGATTTTCCTCACTCCATGAGGGCCTTCATTTTCCACATCCGGACTTCTATCTCGTCAGAACTCCACCCAGCAGACCAGCCTATCACAGCCCGCTCGGCCACAAGCAATAAATGCTGGACTTAGGATGCCTACAAGGTATGCTACCTGCGGCAGAGCCTGGCAGCTACCCGTGTTGTATTTGATATGCCAAATACCAGTAGCAATTATAGACCTCATTCCCGAATGGTTGAGACTCTTTATGTTCCTGGAGCAAGCAGATGCCCTTGGCTCTACTAGCGAGACAGGACATATGGAGATGTTACTGGGGCCCGCTCGAGCATCGATGATGACGGGAAGACAGTGATCGTAAAGACAGTGATGATAGAATTTATTGATGCGTTATCAATTTTGTTCTCAACCATTTAATCAAATATCTGTTCTAAGGAAAAAAACAACAATGTAGTGACCTTTGTGTGTTTTTTTAGCCTTTGTATTTTGATTGCTTAATTTTAAGATCAGTAGTTCTATCATCATTGGATAACTATAGTCTATAAAATTGTACAACAGATTGTACATCCATTGAGCCATTCATTGATAAATCCCTTGATTCACCAGTCCATCAATAGATCCATCCATCCATCCATCCATCCATCCATCCGTCCGTCCGTCCGTCCGTCCGTCCATCCATCCATCCATCCATCCATCCACCTAAAATTTGTTTTTCCATTGCAAGTATCTAAATGCAAGTATGCAGGTATGGCCCTGAGATTTATCAAATACTTTGAAACTTATTTTTATGTAATAGCACCTTTTCCATAAGTTGGTAAACATGAACACTCTAAGAACACATGTTTTTCCACAATTAGCAATACAACTGCTAGCTGCATATGCACTGTTTTTAAATGCTATTCTTACTTACCCAAGAAGGGCACAGAATAGAGTGTACAGGAATAAAAACTAAAGTACAGAAATCTGGACTGCAATATTCTGAGGTGGAGGCAATAGAAAAATAATTATGCAAATGAAATTTGAATGGAAACAGACAAGCAAAACCCCAATAAACCCCAGTATTCCCCCAACACACACAATATACTGTTGAATATCTCGGAGAAACAAGACACTAACAGTTAATAGACAAGATTAAACACACTTGTGTGCAGCAAGGACTTACTCACTTTTCATCATTGCCTATGGTCCAATATATTAAGCCATTCTAAAAGTATTATAGCAGCTTCAATATGTTAATCATGGAAATATGTTTCTACTCTGTGATTTATCTCTAATTCCTGGGTAGAATGTTACTACTAAATCACAGGCTCTTTGTTAATAGTGGAGGTGGGGTATGTATGTGTGAATATCATCAACTCACAGGAGCGCTGGACAGTACAAAGAATGAACACTGGTGTAAAGGACCTCAGACTTTTCTGTTTGAAACCATTTCTGTGTTTGAAAGTATTACTGATAGCTGAAATTAAAGAACGCTAATCAAGGCAATGGGGATACATTCATTTTGAAGGTATGAAAACACAACTTTGGGGAATATTAGTAGTATTAACTTTCTTCACATAAAGAAGATCATCATGAAGTTAAAGCATAGACTAAAATGTGCCCCGCACAACATAGAGAAGGTCATGAAGGAGTGAGGGTGATGCCGGCATCTAGCTGACGTGCTAGCAACAAGAAAAGAACAATGCATCAAGGAGCCAGAGAGCTAGAGAGCTAGTGCATGGAATAAGACTCTTGCCTTATACTGGCTAGTCTAGATTCAATATAACACTACACATGCCCCCACCTCTGCCAGAAAAAATCCCTGAGCACAGAGCCAGGAGTAATCCATGAACACAGCTGGGTGTGGTCCCCAAACCAAAAAAAAATTCCTTTTTTTTGCATTAATTCAAATTATTTTTACCAAGACATCAACATTTAGAAAGAAGTGTTCAGAAATCGTTGTAAACTCTCAATACAATGTGACATTTAGTTAATTCCAAATTAAGTCCTTTGTTTTTATTTGTAGCATAAAGCACAGATTCCAATAAACACAGTGTTATATAACTATGCTTCAAGGGCTTCCAAAAATTCAGCAACTAATAGCAACATCTCCGCCTTCAGCCATCACACTCCAGTGAATCATCCAAGTGACCTTATTTGCTCATTAGAGACTGTGTACAGGTTGCAAATGCCAGAGTCTGAATTTGCATTGTAAAAAGTACAGTTTTTAAAGTAAAGTTGCAGCAGCAGCATTGAAAGGAAAACATTTCAAAGATCTCAGGTCAAATCCACCTATTTACTCATCTGTTCCCTTGACTTTAAATATATTTTGGCTTGGAATCATATTCTTCAGAAGCGATTCTTTAATATTATTTCAATATTATAACAGTTTGACGTGCCATTTGGAGTGGAGGCTGCTATTACACTATCTTTCCACCCCCACCTCAACAGGGTGCTGACAAAAAAAAACTGGAAAACATTCTATTCAAGTGTTATTTATGTTCTCAGAACAATAGAACTCTGTAGGTAGCAAGCCACAGACCTTATAAATAAGCTGTGGTGTAAAGTTTGAATATTATCTAGGAAACTTCAACTGATGTGATCCATCAGATGGGTTTAAGTTTGAATACAGAAACCTTCTACTGAGTGCATACCACCTACAGGGCAGAGCCTGGCAAGCTACCCATGTTTTATTTGATATACCAAAAACCAATAACAATTATGGACCTCATTCCATGACCTGTCTCTGGAGCAAGCAGATGCCCTTGGGCTACACTTGCTTGCGACAGGACGTAAGGAGATTTTATTGGTGCCCGCTTGAGCAAACCTATTAACAACGGGAAGACAAGTGACACAAGTGACACAGAAGCGTATCACATTTCTATTCTACACTATGAGAGAAAGAAACCACAATATTGACCTGGGTATGCAAGTTTTACTTAAAATCCCCACCTTTCCCTTTGTCCCCATCTTTGGTAAGATGCTGATAGTGAGCCTGATAATTAATTTACAGGCTAGAATTTATGAACCATGAAGGGGTGCGAAGGGTAATTAGTTTATATGAGAGAAGCTTGGCTGTGCTATGAATTCATGTATGATCTTGCCATGCTACCTATGTCCCCAGAACTATGCTAAATTCACTTTGAAAACAACATTACAAAAATTAAGTCATCATTGCTAATGCCACATGTACACACCCATGAATGGTCGAAAAAAAGGCACCATGGCATAGCAGAAAATAAATGAACTTTGCAGTACATGGGGTTAGTTTTTACCAGTTGTGTTCTAAAGAGATGAAGTAGTGACTAAAAGGACTGAGTTTACTGATCTGTTACAATAGGCAAATAAAACCTAGAGAGACCACACGTATTACACTAGATGCTTAATAAAAGCGGTTCCCAAGAAAGGCCTCTTAAGTGGTCTAATGCAAAGTTTCTCACTCATGTCACTCACACTGGGGCATCACACTTGTATTACTCAAAAATGGATTAGAAAGAACAGTCTGTCCTTAGGGTCTTTGCAGGTTTCCTTTTGATTCAGTGCTGATTTGGTACTGTTCAAAAAGAAACTGTGACTTCAGAAATACAATAATAATCCTAATAATAAAAAAGGTATTATGTTTCTTTCTTTTTCCACAACTTAATGTGAAATCATAATAAAATATAAGACATCAGGAAAATGCATTCTACCTTCCAAAACATAAAATATCTAAGCTTCCAACTGTTGTAGTTCATTTGGATCTCAGTTGTATATCACTCGCTTTGCTTATCTACTGCATTTTTTAATGCTGATTATTACACTGCATTCAGCAGCTAAAGAGAGAAACACAAGATAGTATCTAGGTAGAGGGTATTGTTGTTAATTCACCTGAACATGGCTGCAAACTCATTTTGAAGCAATAATATTATGCCCCTTAGCATATACCATGAAGACCATGCTCAAAATCCTAATAAATATGAATCACATTCACCTTTCAACGTTTTAAACTTCAAATCACAGCCAAAGCACCCCAATATGTTTGTTTTGCTTTGTCCGGTATTGCTTTTCAAAAGAGCATCCCTTACGACAATTCTTAAAAAGACCATCACCACCTATTCTACACAGATTTATGCAACAGTTGATGTCTACCTGTTTCATAAATGGGCTAAAAATGGAACTGCTCAAGAATCAAGACATGTTACTACCTGTGGCAGGCATTATATTGCATAGTGACAGAAGTTTAAATGACTTCTTTAGATACTCTAATTTTTTTCTGGCACTAAATCCTGCTCCACAGGGAATTAAAATTTTGATGAATTTCTTGACTAGATTAATACATCCAATCTTGCCATTATAGATTCTTCACTGAAAATCTATATGCAAGGCACTGGTAAAGAAGTTGAAACTGGGGCTGGAGCGATAGCCCAGCGGGTAGAGAGTTTTCCTTGCACGCGGCCAGCCTGTGCCAGCCCGGGTTCGATCCCTGGCATCCCATATGGTTCCCCGAGCACCGCCAGGAGTAATTCCTTCGTGCAGAGCCAGGAGTAACCCCTGAGCATCACCAGGTGTAACCCAAAAAGCAAAAAAAAAAAAAAGTTGAAACTATCAGTAACACACACAGAATGCTTTGGTAAAGTCAGAAATACAAATCCTAATTTCCTTGTACTTTCTATATATGTAATTACTCCAAAATATTTATTTATAATGTAATTTATAGGAAAAGAATAAAATCATTGAGATGAAAGACTGAAGATAAATCAGACTTTAAGTGTAATTAGGAAAATAAAGGCATCTAAGGGTTAAATAGATAAGAAGCTTGAAGAATATATTTGCTGATAGTGGAAGAATGAGAGTATTATAGAGTAATAATAGAAAACTACTCATCTTCTTCAGTGAAAACATTTCAATGTTACATCTGGATAAACAAGATCTTATGAGATAATCAGTCTTCTCCATCAAAAACCGGAACAAATAGTTTGAGGCTCTTTGGAGCGAGCAGATGCCATTGGGCTACACTTGCACGTGACAGGGACAAATGGAGACGTTACTGGTGCCCACTCAAGCAAATCTATGAACAATGGGAAGATAAGTGATAAAATGCTAGCATACCAAAAAAATAAATATTTCATTTGTATGTATGATATACAATAGAATAGATGCCAGTAAAGTACTCTGACTATAAATATTAAGAGACCAATATCTCCCTTTCCGAGATAACTGTGGGTCACAGGGTGCTTTCTTTCATGCTTCCCTCCCCTATCTAGAAAAGTACACTGCTAGTTACAGTCGTGATGTAAAGGGTGATGCTATGAACAATGCTGGTGTGTTTAGCTAAGAGATATGTGATGGAAAGATGTCTGAAAAGTGTCATCAGAACCTAACAAATAATTCAGAGGGGGGTCAGGCTGGAAGACATAAAGACAAGAATGTGTGAAGAGTATATTTAGTGCCTTCTCTGATCTGAATATCTGGCATGGGTAATATAGGTGGGTTCCAGAGCTCAAAACTATCACATTTACACTTAAAACAACAGTTTATTAGAGTAAAACAAACAATCCAAAAACGTGAATGGCTGGAGAAATACAATCTGAGGAGTGGCCGTGGCAAGCCCATCATCACTGCCCATATAATCTGGTAATCCCCAGCATGGCATCCGCTAGTAGCACATCTTCAGCCCTTGCATTGAAGCAATGTCTATTTGTCCAGGATCAGCAGGGGAGCTCCCTGCACCTCCTGATTATTGACTGGGGAACAATTCACAAATTTTGTTTGTTTGGGGACCACAACCAATCAGTGGTAAATCCTGGTTTTGCAATTAGATATCACTTCTGATGGAGTTTGTAGGATCAAAGGGAATGCTAGGCTGAACCCCCGGTCAACTATGTTCAAGTCAAGTGCCTTGCTTGCTGTATAATCTTTTGGTATGCCCATCTACCCTTTTATTTGCTTTTAATTTTATTAACTTTTATTTATTTATTTATTTGTTTGTTTATTCATTTATTTATCTAGTAAAACTGAAACTCCCAGAGCATAAAAAAGCGCTCTACTGCAGGCTAGCTGTTTTCAGCAGAGGGGTTTATAGACGGGAACCTACACTGTCCTGATTTATTAGCAGATACTCTTAGAGAATCCTGCATATTTCATTATTTCAGTCAAGATATTTGGTCAGATTTTATCAATCCAGAGATAATTATAAGTGTGTAAGTTATGTTAGGACTCAGCAATTGATCCCTTTTCCTCAAAAATATTTATTACAAACAATTTTACATTATTCATTAGGTTTTCTATTCTTGAGTATTCAAAGAGATTGGTAGTATGCTTAGAAGAGGTGGTAACACGTGGGAATTAGAAATCACCAGTAGAAAGACACAGAAAAAGGTGTGAAGAGTATATATGGACCAGGCAGGCACATATATGTAAAATACAATGTATTTGGCATTGAAGATCCAATGAGATCATTCTTAAAGACTCCCCTAGATATCCAGCAGCTTTATCTACTTTGGCTCTAAAGAATGGACCCTTTTTCCAAGGTATCTGTCACTCCTTTGAAAGAGTGCAATTCCTGAAAGAAGTCACTGGGGCAAACATTCACTACTTATTAAAGAATTTCTGTCTATAGATTTAGATGAATAATTAAATTTCAGAACAGTCAGTGAAGATTTCTCAAAGCCAAACTAGACTTTCATGAAGATTAACATTGTATCATTAAGTAAAAACGAAAGTAATTTCGGAGGTGGATTCTAGTTATAATGATATATTTTTATCATTGAATCCTTTCTTTTAATACTATTTGTTAAAGCTAAACAGAGTTCAGATAGAAGATCAATGTTGCCTGAATTTAGATCTTTCTGCTAACCACAATCATTGAAATTCTATGCAATTCCAACTGCCAACAATCTTAAATTAAACTTGCTTTTCTATTCCCATAAGTGGCACTCCTCCTTACTTTGCTAGACTCATTAATAACAACACTACCGTTCTTCCTATTGTTCAAATAACCTTGCATTTTCTCTTCTATGTGCCAAGTCTGAACAATTGCTAAGTTCTTTCATAAAGGGAGTCATATAACTCTTTCTTCCAATTACAATTATGTTAGTTCATGCCCTAATTATCCTTTAGGTGTATTGCAGTTTCTCATGATTAATATATGTATTTTCAATTCCTCATAAAAGTTCTCCAACTCACTGGTACATAAGAACTATTTCTTAGGCCTACATACTTACAAAGTAGCTCCCTAACTTAAAAACCCTCAGTGATTCACATAAAAACTAATTAAAAAATAATTGATAAGAGATTGAACTCCCCATATTATGTGATCCAAATTTATCTTTTAAGCTTTATCTCACAGATAGATAATTTTTTAAAGTTATCATTCTCCTGTTGATCCATTGTAAGATCAATTATCTAAGGACACTGTGTATCTTCCAACAGGTAAAATAGACTTGCTCATTATTTTCAACAAGTTTTATAATCTTTCAATATCCAGGCTTAACGGAATTTTTTTAATGAATCAATCTCTTCCTTTTTTTGTTTCCTTTTCCTGTTTCCCCATATTATATTTCCATCCCTTCTCATTTATTTATTACAGCACAGTGCACACTCTAGTTCGATTTTAAACCTCTTTTCTGCCCCATTTATGGTCAAGACAGTGCTTCCCACAGACTGCAGCATATTCCAAGTGTTCTATAAGTGAATTTTGGTTTGATTCTAACAAAAATTAAATTATTATTAATGTCTAAAGTAAAGATTATGTCCTAAAACATTGAGTCTAGGTCATTACATTAGCAGTCTGGAGCAGGAAAGGGCCATATATGAACCACAATTCATTTAATATATATTTGCATTTTTTAATGGTTTTAAATATTTGCTTCCTGGAACAGTACAGTTAGCTTTATTAAATTTAACTTATTTCAATGTGAAATGGAGCATATGCAGGATGTTGGGCATCAGTGTGGTCTCCTAGTGCTCTGACATCATGTGAGATGGTGGGTTGAGAGTTGGGGATAAGAGAGTGATCTTTGCCACCTTCAAGGTCACTGACAGTACAGGGTCGGTCATGGCAGACACACACGTGGCTTATGGGACAACCTTGATCCTTTTCCCCTTCCTGCCAGAAAAGCATTTGGTCTAATCACTCCACCAAGGAACTGCCTTTCTTAACGCTAATACCGGATTAAGTCACTCCTATCACCTTCCTAGAAATTTCTTGGGAGGTATGAACACATTGTAGCCAATAGAATATGAAAGAAAATTTGCTAAAGTGGCTTTATTCATGAAAAATGAAACATAAAATAAAATCTGTTGGCCTTGTACTATGTTTTAATGTGACATTTGGAACCATGGCTATTGCCTTGCGACTGTACTCGGTGCCAGCCCTTAGACAATGCTGATTCCAGAGAGCTGAAAACAGGACAGAATGAAACAGGGAACTTTATCCAGTTGTCACAGGTTCTGGGATCACCTTACTTCAGAGCTTTTTGTATGTGGTAAAATCACACTTTATTTATCGTTTCACGCAGTTGAATGAGTGGGTATTTCTTCTAGTGGCCAGAGAAACCCTGGCACCCAGGATTTCATGTTGGTGTCTAGTGTGTTACTCAGGTGACCAATATTAATCATTGTCTAGTTTCAGGGCACAGACAAAGCACTTCCATTGTGTACCTACTAATCTATGCTGATTTGTTGTTAGTCCTAATTCTGTGATTTTTTTTAATCTACCTGGAAAGTCATAGACTTTTGAAAACACAATGTACTTTTCTTTGTACAATAACTGTCAAAATTCCATCACTACCGTTTTTCTTCTTTCCTGGCTTAAAATGCCACAAGGCCTATGACATCACATGCCAGTAAATGCCTATATTTACAGTACATAGGACAGGGCTGAATTCAATATTCAATCAATAGATGCTCAGTGAACTGCTGTGAAGTGAATGAATAAGTGAATAGACAGATAACATCAAAAACTTCGCCACAGTATTTCCTTTGCTCCCAGCTCCCATGTCCTGATTTCTTATCCATTCAGGGCTACATGAGTGAGTACATACTGCATTCTGGAAGATGAGAGAAGAGAAAAATGAAGGAAGCGCTCTTTTTATTACATAAAGAGAGCTCTCACTGTTGGTAAAGATGTTTTCAGAAGGATAATTTCCTAAAGGAAAATTCAGTTGTTTCCTGCATTGCCTATTGGACCCAAATGGCATTAAACAAACATTCAGAATGATACTTTTTTTAGAGCCAAGTTGAAACATCAAATTATAAATTCAGTATAAATAAGTCAGCAACGGTTTATCGATCAACTACTCAAGTTCTTCATTTTTAAGAAAGGACTACTCAGAGTTGCTGTCACCAAGATAGGTATTAGCCTTTCTTATGTTCTATGACATATAAAAAAATTAAACACGGAAAGTCATATTAACTGGCAACAAAAAAAGGATATTTTCCTGGTGATGCTGTTCCAACTCGGTAATCAGTGTAACTCTTGTGTGGATGAAAGTTGAAAATAAAAAGAAGACCTGCCCTCTCAAAAGCAATAATCTTATTGGATTCATGTTTTTCACTCACATAGGCCTGCAAAAATTAAACATAAAAACTTAACTCACATAACACATTACATTTGAATAATACATAGATTCTATTATCTACTTCAGAAAGTTTTGTTTTGCTATTACTAAGCCAAAAAAAAAAATAAAGAAAAGAAAAAAGCCAGCACATTGTATTTACTGAACTCCTTGCAATTTTTATCAGAACATCACCAGTCACTTGTCAACTTTCACAAAGCTAAGAATGAATTCTTAGACTCAACATTTGGGTTAAAACATGGTAACTGAACCAGGTAAACAGTTGTGAGTATGTGCATATTAGATACAGTTATGAGTAAATTTTAAGACTTTCATTTTAGTACTCAGGTGGATAAAGAGCATACAATTTTTTTATACCTCAAGGTATCTCATCATATCAAGATTTCCAAAGTTATAATTATTTTTAAAGCTTTACATTACTATAGAGCTGTCAAATTAAACAACCACCTCTGGTTGGTCTCTTTCTTTCTAATACTTCCTCCATTTATGCTTAAAAAGAATATAAAGAAGTTATAAAATCTACAAACTGTCTTATTTTTTGACAGAATGGTTGTCAGTAGACAGTAAGAAGCTTTTGCTTTTCCAATGCAACCTTCCTGCAGTCCAGCACTAGGGAGTGGGTATTTCTCTGCATATCAGACTCACCATAGCTGGTAATTTAGAAAGAGAACTAAGGCTCTAGAGTAAACAGCATGCCTTTTGGTATTCAACATTGTTCCTACTGAAAGGAGCATCATTTTGCTCTCTCTTCTGGAAATAGCATTACTAATAAATGTGATTAGGGCATTCATGTCATGTAGCCAGTCTTACTGAATATATAAATACCTTTGTTCACCATTAAAAAAAAAGACACTAAAGTATAAACACATCAACAGTGCTTTCAAAAAAGCACCAGTAAAAAGCAAATGGATTATAAGTAATACATACTATATGCTAATTTTTGTAAAGAAAAAATTATGCCTGTGTAAAATTTGCACCTGTTAATTACATTTTCTAAAACTTATTGAAAACTGAGACTTTAATTCCGGAGGAGAGTCAGATTCATGAAAAATACAAAACAGCATGCAGGTATAATGGCATCTACTGAAATGACAAGTTAGAGACCAGTAAAAGGAGAAAGAGGAATAAAGAAATCTACATGTTGTCAAAGTAGTTTCTTTGTGACAGCATAATTATTTATATAAAGAAAAAGAGTCAAAACAATTAAGATGTTTCCAAAGCAATTTTAAAAATGGGTTCCACACAGAGATTTTTGTCATTTACTTTAACCAGATGAAATAAAAAAATTACTAAATTTAAACAACAACAATAACAACAATGAGAAGCTAGCCAGGAAAGTAAGCAAGGTTATTATGTTTAGGATTTTTGTTATCTACTGAAGAGACTTCTGTGACATGTTTTGACAACCTAAAGTATGTAGCAGGGCACTACACACTGAATAATAAAGTGCTGTTTAAAAGATCTGCATATAGATTTAAATCAATTGCCATTCTAAGCATGTACAACGCTGGTGACTAAAACATAACATTTAGAGTAAAGAGCTTACCTGTGGTGCTGAAAGCCAACCACATCTTTCTTCCAATTTATTCATATCCCTGTCAAAGTTATTTAGGAACTTATAGCGAAGAAGGTCATCATCAGTTAAATTAAACTGCCTTCTGGCATAATGGTAACTTTCATTATTTCCTTTCCTTGGAAAATCCAACCACTCAGGATGCCCAAATTCATTACCTGCAGGGGAAAAAAAAAGAACATCTTGTAATACCAGCATTTCTTACTATTATCACACAATAATTACTAGTTTTAATGTGCTTAATATCTATTTATGTTTTAATTGACTACTGTTGTGTCTGTGAGTGGTTTACAGCCATGGTTGAGAAAGAGCACAGTCTAAATTAGCAGCAGAGCGTCCAGTTTATGCAGTCACATAGTTCAGGGAGCATGGCTCATTTTCTTCATGTATAAGCTCAAAGGAGTTCTCTCTGTCAGACTTATATATCCTCTGAAAACTTCTCTGAAATCTCTGGATAATTTACAAAAAAATCTCTATTACTGTAATCCCTGACATCCAACCATGTTTTATAAATTTCAAAGGCTTTTTATATAGTTTATATTTGGAAGGGAAATCTATTATATCCATTAAAGACAAATTAAAAATTACTGAAAATTCAGAGACTTGTCCAATGTCACACGGGTAAGTGGAAAAACAATTAAAACTTAGGCCTCCTGGTTTAAACCCAAAGTTCTTGCATCATTATATTATTATATTAGACAACTATATTATATTAGACAACTATATTTTAGATCTAATGCTTACAATGTGCCAACACCACTGCATGCTTTAAACTCAACTAGGAATAACATTGTAAATCAAGATACCTTAATAAATAGTAAAATAAACTATATTAAAATAATTTAATGTTGTAAAAGACAAATAATTAGCTTTGTTGTTGTTGGATTCAGTCATTTCGGGACCACACCCAATGATACTCAGGGCTTACTCCTGGATCTGTGCTCAGTTATCAATGCTGGAGGATCTCTAGGGCCGTATGAGAAACTGGGGATCAAACTAGAGTCGTCCATATGCAAGGAAAGCACCCCACCAGCTGTCCTATTGCTCCAGTTACTGGATTTAGGTTTTTGGGTTCCCAAGGTCTCCTCTTGACTCTGTGCTCAAGAACCCATTTGGCATGACATAGAGAATCATAGGCGGTGCTAACATCAAACCTGAGTCAGTCCCATGAAAGGCAAAAACTACTCTGCCCACTGTTGTATCATTTTGACAACCAAATATTTAGTTATTAATCTTCTCGATTCCTTTTCAAGATTCTGTATTATTAACTATGTGTCTTTAATTTTAGATATGCCTTCATATGCATATGGGTATTTATGTGTATTTGTATACACCAGAACATTTCCTTGACAATACATCCAAATATTATTTTTCAATGTCATGTCTACAATCATTAACTCAATCGACATAAAAGTGAACAATCTCATACATTTTTGCATTATAAACATCGTACTTAAATATTAGTGGTCTAATAGATTGATCCTATTGCTTTTTGCCAAGTTAGAATTCTTTTCAGACCCCTACAAGTAAAATATTACTTTCCAAAACTTGCTCTTTACATTTGCAATGCTGTATACATCTTTGCTACAAGTGTATTCTTTGAGTATATGAGTACCATAGTCAAATACATATATTAATTTTCTAATAAAATGAAAAGCAGTGAACTAAGATGCATTAACATATGCTTTACTTTAAGTTTTAATTAACCCTAGAATTTTTTAAGTGGGAAACTAAAAAAACATTGAAATATACCTACAGTGCTGTAATTATCAACTTAAAAGATCATTATTAAATATATCTGCCGCAGATTTTCAAATATTGAATTGTCTACAAACATTTAAGTTGAAACATTTACACATAAATTACAATGCATGCATCTATGCATATGTTTTTGTCTGTTTTTTCCATTTATTATTTAAAAAAATTGGGGAAACAACAGTTTACATACAGTATATGTTTTCAAAGTGCTCTTTCACACCTTTTCAACAATATTTATTACACCAAGCCTACCAACAAAGGGCAAAAAATCCTTATAGAGCCTCCTTTTCTATTGTGCTTTCTACGCATGGGTAAAACTTTCAGTTTTTCAATCCAAAGCAGGATATTGGCACAATGTTTTGTTCTTGTTTCCTTGAACTCTTTCTTAATACTCCATACATGAGCAAAATCTTCCAGCAGTTGTCTTTCTCTTTCTGATTTGTTTGTTAAAATTTATTTATTTTAATTTTGTTCTTACACATACCAACTCCATCCATATAACAAATTGCAAGGTGCATGTTTCTCTATGTTTTCATTATTTACTGTTTTGTGGTGCTGGGAAATGAACCAAGGAAAACACACACACACACACACACAATTAATGCTCTACTAGGTCTCAAAATTTTGTTTCAATATCCCAGGTCTCAAAATTTTGTTTCAATATCCCAGGTCTCAACATTTTGTATCATACGGTTCAGTAGTACTCCATTGTACATATTTACCACATCTTTATGCATGCCTCCAAGTACCTATTATTTTTCCCGCCCGGTACTGCTTTGGTAGTGCTTTGGTAATTTGTGTCCTTTTATTGTTGTATGCAAATTTCAGTGATATTTATTCAATTTCTTGAAACTATTATGACAATGGATGTATTGAATCCATAAATTGCATTTAAACGCTGTCAATTCTTGTATTCCATTAATTATAAGAATATTTAATTTTTTGTACTTTTCTAGGTCACTTTCTGGATCACATGTGACTGTATTCATTTCTGACTCTATTCTCAGTGGTCACCCCTGGGTGATGAGGGGAGCATGTGCGACATCAAGAAAAGAACTAGAGGTCACATGTGCAAGGCAAAAGCCTTACTATCTTTGCAGCACATCTTGTAAAGAGCACGTATTTGTATCACTTGGCTTCCTGTTGTTCAGTAATTTGCTCGAGCGGCTTCCAGTAACATTTCCATTTGACCCTGTCATGTGCCAGTATAGCCCAAGAGCCTCTGCTCACTCCAGGAACTTGAAGAGCCTCAAACCATTCGTTCAGGTCATGGGAGTAAGGTCTATTATTGTTATTGTTTTTGGCATATCAAATAGGACACAGTAGAGTGCCAGGCTCTGCCATGCAGGCACTCTCCGGAAAGCAGCTGCATGCAACAAGGAGAGCCGGTAGCAGCTCTGCCCCATGTACCTGTCTGTGGCTCTGGTTCACGGCCGACAGTCTGGGAGCAGTTCACTGGTGAGTTTACCAGGTCTCCCGAATGGGACAGAGGTGGGGGAAAGGGACCCTCTTTCACTTCTTTGTATAGACCTTTAAATCATCTATTAAGGGTCTTCATGGATATTTTGTTCTTTGGGGGGAGCTCAAGCAGTCTCTCATCCTTGTTCTCTAGTACTGAATCTTTGGCACAATTTTGCAGAATAACATTAGCAAAGGACCACAGGGCTCCAAGAACCACTTAGAGGTCACTGTGATCACAATCTTCATTTAGCATTCTCATATTTACCATTTTTGCTTATTTGTTAAAATTTAAATATTTTTTTATTTTATCATATTTTGGCACTTTGTAAAAGTCCCTATTTTATAAATATATCTGTCTATATTTTTCTGATATTTCCTAAAATAAAATGAATAAGTAGAGTAGCTGCTTAGAAGGTAAATAACAGTTTCCAGAAAAGACATTTTCCACTTTAGAACACCACTAATTATTTGAAGAAAAAGGTGCAAGTTAGTAAATTGTTACTGAAGACTATGTTCAACATAAGGAAAAATTATAATCTTTAAGGCATATGTTTAAGAGTCCACATAAAAAAGTATTTTTCATGATTTAAATTTAGGAACTCATGGTAATACTTTTCAAGATGTGTCAATTTTAAACAATATTTTGTTAATATATCTAAAATATTAACTAGCAAGAGGAAAATTTATCATAAAAATTAATTAAAGCCTGTAGCCTTGAAAGTTACAAGGTAAAAGTAAGTAAAGTGTTTGATACCATAATCTTATTTAGGGTTTGTATGTGTTTTAACTTTTACTTATTATGATCCTTGCCATTCTAATAAATACAATATAAATTTATATCATAGGATGTATAAAACTAAATGAGCTTGAGAACTTAAAAAAATTCAAGGAATGATAAAGGCCCTGTTCTACTGTTGATATCCTCTGTTCATTTTCACTAAATATTATCACAGGCTTCCTTTAACATCTCACGGAAAAGCTTTTCTTTAAACTGAAGGATACAGAAAAGCTGCATTCAACAAATGAAGAGAAAAATTACATTAGTGATTGCAGACAAAACATTCTACATGGTGGCTTTTGAATGTTATTTCTGTTGTAAATGAGCTGACAAGGGGCAAATTAAGTTTAATGTAGACAAACGCAACATTAAATTTCATATTTGGTTCAAAACTGTAAACACAAGCATAAAATAAATGGAAGCAAATCACAGAAAGACTTTCAAAGTGACCTTGGAATAATCGTGCACCATTCTCAGACTGAACAGAGAAAACTGGAAAATGTCTGTTAGTATCTTACACTGGCTCACAGCTCACAAACCTAATGAAGAAAAATACTACCATTAGAACAAGTTAAGGATGTTCTTCTCAGCTATGGTCCACAAATTACTTAGGAAATGTGGCAGCACTTGAGACAGTACAGTAAAATATGGTCACCCAAATAAGCTTATAACTAAGGGCTGCTGTATATAAAGATGGATAAGAAATATAAATTTATTCATGTGATGGCAAGCAAGTAATTGATTTGTTTTAGTACAGATAATTTGATAAAATAGGAAACACATGATATAAATCAGCATTTTAATTTAAGCAAGCATATATGAGTGTATATAGAAATAGATACATACACGTATTGCTAAATCATACATGATTATATATATACATAAGATATATATTAATATTTTTCACTGAGAGCAACAGTCATCTGTAATGTGAAGTCCATAGCTACCCCATCATTCCTTTATATTTTATGCAAAATTTGTAGGTGCATTCTTTTTGTGAATTTTTCTGAGGAGAGAAAGGTTTTCTTCAGATTCTCTAGGCATCTGAGTCTTAAAAAGTGTTAGGTAGCACTTGCATAAATTAGATGATAGACACTGGAAGAGTGTATCATAAATAAGGGATTCTGAGCTAAATGAAAAGGGAACAAGGCTAAAAAAAGGATCAAGGACCGAACCATGGGCTTTACACATGCAAGGCAGATGCTCTATGATTTAAGAAATCTTTTAAAACTCTACCTAATTTATCTGGTATAAGGAGGGAATTCTTGATAAAATATGCATCACAAGTGAATTTCACTAACCACAAACTATGATTCGTTTGTTTACAAGGCCATCATTATAGTCACTAATGCAATGCATAAACGGTGGTCACTTCAAAATGAAAAGAGGAAAGGACTTTTTTGTCCTGTCAACTCATTTTTTTAAAGAAAATTCAGTCTGTAGCATAATTAACTGCATTGAATCTAGGAATGTAAGTGGGTATTTTCAGATATAAGAGGCTAAAAGATTTGGCTAAACTACTTTAAAACAAAAACAGGGGAAGTAAGTGGCTAATACTGCCATAGTTAATTAGTGATTCTAGAAATTTCTGTACATTCCTTTTCTCCCTTTTCATTTTCCCCTGTACATAAACCCATTCAAGTCCAGTGAATTGAGAAAAACCTCTATGCGCAAAATTTCTATTGGGGTTTCTTTTCCTGTAATTAATTTTTTTCTGCTGTTTGATATAAAGGTTCAAACTATAAATTGACAAGAAGCCAGCTGGTACAGTGATGAAATTCAAGACAATATAACTAAATGAAACAGCCCTAGCTCTGTTAGCCTGAACAATTTGATTAGTTGTTTATATGTTTTGCTACACTAAGTTGTAGTGCATACTAATTTTACCTAGGTAATTAACTGAAGTATATCACAGCTTTCAAGATGTGAATATTATGCAAATACTTTTTAATACTAGGTTTACGTATTTTTTCACAATAGAGTGCAATTTCAAAGAGTTATACATAATATAGATCATATATATGTATGTATATATATATACATATATATATATATATATATATTCCTATATTCCTTCATTGTTCTCTTGACTGCACCAAAGACTAAGTCTTAAAAGAAAGCATTTAGTTACCAATATTTAAAAAATACATTGGTTAGCCTTAGGTCTCTCAATGAGAATTCAACTATTCAAAGACTAGGGCATGGTCCGATACACCTTTCTAAATCAGGTCCCCAAAACTTCCCTTTTTTTTTTCAACCAAAATGACCTAGCAAACTGCGACATCATAGCTTTGCTATTGATCAACATGGCTCTGTGTAAGGGAAACATCTATTGCTTCTATCTTCACTTTTCAGTGCATGCTTCAGAGCGCTCCGCTTACAACAGGTATTCCATAAATATTGGTTAAGGTTGTATATTTCCTTCTGTAATTGTTAGAGTTCTAAAATCTCTTTAGAGGTACTGCCGTGAAATATAATGATCAGATCCAGAAGAGAAGATAAAGAGCAGCCTGTTACATAAGGCAAGTGGAACAACACTCAGTAGCAGCAGTTGGGGATTTACACCTCTATGTTAAGAATTACAGGGAACTACTGTTAACAAGCAAGTGTCTAGAAACACTTTATAGACATACTGATGAGTAAGAATATGAATATATACATGAATATGAATATATATGCATGAACATATATATGTGTAGAACATATATTCACATATAGACACATACATATTCACATATGTATATATATGGACATGCACATATGTGTATATGTTTGTTTCAGAGAGTACAAATAAGAATATAAGAATATGTTTAATATTCATTCTTCTTTACTGCACTTGTTTCTTATTAAATCATATGCAGATCAGGAATAAGCTAAGTGTCAGCACATCTATTTTTCTGCTGTATGAGATCCTGGATTCAATCCCTGGTGCTGAGATTAGAAAAAAAATCAAACTTCTAGAGTCCCCAGTTTAATTCCCAGAGGAACAGTACAGCAGATAGGATGCTTGACTTGCACATAGCTGACTCAGGTTGTATCCTAGGCACTGCATATGATACCCTGAGCCTCACAAAGAGTGATCCCTGAGCACAAAGTCTGGATTTAACCAGGAGTACAACTGAGTGTGCCCCCCACTCTCCAAAAAAAAAAATTCACAGTGCAGATGACTTCGTTATAGACAAAATTTCTTGCTACCCTGCCAAGAGGGACCCTACTAAGAGGAATAATAACTCAGCTACAGGACCTGAGATGTTGGAAGAACCCTGTAGCCTAGGGAGCCCCTGCACCTGGGAAAGTAACACCGAGTGGGATGAAGAGATAAAGATAACAGAAGAGAGGGTCACACATCCTTAGATGGTTGGTAGGTGGCTGGACAGAGATCACAGAGGCTCTGAGGGTGGGTGGATTAGGAATGCAATAGTTGAGCACTTGGTTCATTCAGGACCCATGGGAGGCTACAACAAAAATGGTATGGAGGAATATGCCTTGTGGTTTAGGCGAAGGACATACTAAGAAGCTTTGATACTCCACACTCTCTGGACCTAGGCAAGGAAGAGAGAAAGAACTTGTGACAGTCACTGAACTCCTTACAAGACTGACAGCAGAGGGACTGTAAGGTCTCTGACCTGGGAGTCGATGGAGGAAGGGATACTGGGATTGCCACAAACATCACCAGAACCAGCTGTTCCCCACAGAATGTTCTGTAGGTGCTGGATTTCTCTATGTCTCCTTTGACCCTGCTGCTGATACAGTAGATATATCACTGTCTGTTGGAAAACTAAAGTGATATATCTATTGTATCAGAAAAGGTCCCCTGTTCCTCGTCACTGATGGAGTTAAATTATATATGTGTATTATATATTATATATATGTTTGAATATGCATATATATTTAAACAAGCAACATTTTAGGTAGCAAGATGAGTAGGTAAAAAATAAAAAATAACACAGGACATATTGAGACTTCAAAGAAATCTCTATAACAAGGAAAACAGAACTCTTCAAAATTCATCCTCAAGCATATGGAAAGCCATATTTTTCTATCAGAGTTCAAATTGCTATACTTGTTATATTAAAGAATGCAAAGAATTAGAGAAAGATTCAGGAATGAGGATTAAGGTGCGAGCTGAGAACACAGAAATTCTAAGGAGAGAATAAAGCTCAAAAAAATAAATTTACAAGCTTTAAAAGTAAAATCAGCAGACAGAAAATAAAAGTGAAAACAAAAGATAAAAAAATGAAAATTGAAACAAGGAAATATACAAGACTAGGTGTTGTAGAGAACATTATAGAAGCTGAATAGACCAAAGGGAAGAAGGCTGTTAATGAGTGGGGAAGCAAGTGCTGTATAAATGATTCACGAGGCAAAAGTGTGAACATAATAAAAGCCTCTATGAACTATCTGACTACACAAGAAAAGGCAACATGAGAAGAAACAGCATCCCAGAAGACAATGTGTGAGAGAAGCGTACACAGAGATTGTCAAAAGAAAATGAGCAGAAGCTTCCTGAACTTGAAGAAGGTACTAAAAACAACTCTACAAAGTCAACAAAACACTTAGCTATTTAAATGGACAGACCTAGGGGCTGGAGTGATTGCATGCGGCCGACCGGGTCCATCCACAGCATCCCATATGGTCCCCTGGGCACCACCGGCAGTAATTCCTGAGCAAAGAGCCAGGAGTAACCCCTGAGAGTTGCCGGGTGTGACCCAAAAAGCAAAAATAAATAAATAAATAAAATACATAAAAAATAAATGGACAGAACTACACCAAAACACATAGTTCTGAAACAAAAAAGATATATAACAAAAAAGTAATTTGCTTAACTTTCCTCCATAGGTAAAAATAAAAATAACTTATGAAGGGGGGGGGAGAAAGCAAAAATCTTTAAAAAGCTGCCACTAGATCTAGATTCTCATCAGACTTCTCAGCAGAAAAATCTACGGAACAGAAGAGAATGGTAAGAATTTCTTAAGAATTTCATTCAAAATAATGAAAGGCACTCAAGAATAAATAGAATGCTCAATATTATGTTCTGTAGGACTCACATTAAAGAAGAAATAAAGGCCTTCACAAACAAAAACAAGAAAAATCACTCACGTTAGATTTCTTTAGGAAACTCTGAAAAAGAACTCGTCTTTCTACACAGAAAATGGTAAACATTAGATTGAACAGGGAAAAATAGAGGAGGCAGATTGAGTACACTAAATCATAATGCAAGTAGCAAGTGTTGACATGATATAGTCACCAATGTTGTAAAGGTTCTAAACTCACCCATCAATAGACTCTGAGAGCCAGATACACCAAAGCAAACCCCAACTATATGCTATTGACAAGAACTCACTGAAACTATAAAGACAAACACAGGCTTAAAGCAAAGGGAGGCAAACAGGTATTTCACAACAAAGTAACACAGTTAAGAACTATTATTTTGAGTAAATGACATGAGAAACCACCATGATAAATAGGATGGTGTCATGAGTAAAATGCTATGCCAGCCCTCCAATTCCATCTACTAATATTGTAATAATACATTTTCATGCCTCTAACACCATGGTACCTGGAGAGGGCAGAATAGTGCCAGAAGATACGGACATAGAATAGGATGATGATTTTATATATATATATATATATATATATATATATATATATGTGTGTGTGTGTGTGTGTGTGTGTGCGTGTGTGTGCATGTATATGCGTATACATATATATGTATATATATTATACATGTGTGTATACATATATATATACACACATGCATTTAATTATTACCTGAATGATAGTACAGCTGGTATGGTTCTTGCCTAGCATGCAAGCCCATCATCTAACCTCAGCACCTATTACGGTCCCCCCAGTTCCAACCAGAAGTTATCTTTGTTCACAGAGTCAAGAGCAAACCCTGAGCATTGCCGGGGGATGGAGTGCGTTACCCCCTCACCTCCCTCTGCCCCCCTCAAAAAAGAACACTTGTAAAATATAAAAAAAAGATGAAAACATTCAACCAAAAAATACAAAATAGAATGACTTAATATTACCCATAGATGTTGTAGAATAAACATAGAAATCCTTGTAAGTTTTACTGGAAATGCTTAAGAATTAACTTATCATGAATAATGTGGCCAAAAAGTATGTCTCATGATTTTATTTAGTCAAGAAAATGAACCAAAACTTTTATTAAAATGTAAAAAAACAAAAATCATATTAAAACAATACAAATAATGATTTCAGGGAAGCTCAACATATTCAAAGATTTTGCTCAGTATTTCATTAGTAATTCCAAGTAATAATCACAAAATTAGTTACCCAAAAATAGTCACAATAACTGAGGAGATAGCAGATGATGATTATAATGAATTTTCTAAGTTCCTGTGAGATGTAATGCATCAACTTTAGCATTCAAACCTAGGACTATCTGCTTTCTTTCCATTTTTCTATTCTAGGTAACTGATACGCATGATATTAGATGATTTCCTTTTGAATGCAAGGTCATTAGGGCAGATAATCCAAGAGTTTTTAAAGAGATATGCAACTGGATATTTCAAATCCATTGTCCTTAACAAACTTAACAAAGTGCATTTATTACTGATGGGTGCTTCCTTTAGGACTTCTATATCCAGAATCCCTTTGTTGCTATGCTGTGTTTATAGGTGTTTAGCATTTATGAGACCTTTTTAAAGTATTACAGAAAAAGCATTGGTACTTGTGATTTCACTAGCACTTAGATATATATTTTTCTTATTAAAATACTTATTTAAATAGTATGTTTTTAAAATGTGCTTTTTATTGTTGCTGTTTTTGTTCAGGCTTTGTACTTCTTTAATAAACCGGGCATAGACATCCTATACTTAATCAATTATCATGACTGCCTAACAAATAGCAGAACATAGAACACACTCAAAGATTTATTAAGAAAAAAGAAAACTATGTTGGCATTCTCTATATACTGCTATATCTTGATTACAATACTGAATTTTCAGATCAAAGCACAGGGACTGAGGTGAAAGAATATAAAATGTTTCCTTACAGAACTTAGTTTTTATGATAAGATAAATACAAAGGTGGAGTCTAAGAAAGAGGTAATAAAGGGAACCACGCTCACGTAGAGGGTGAGAACAGATTCATACCAGAGAGAACAGAGAAGTCGCTTCAGTTCTCTATTCTTCATTTACAAGATGCCCCCTCCAGTGTTTCATTGAATCCAAAGAACAGGAGGCAGAATTTCAAATGGCTCGCATTGCTATTTCTACTAGCTTGTCCGACACATCACTGTTGACAGAGTTTTAATTCAAAGCAATCACATAACAAAACCAAGGTGGAAAATAAAAATAAATGAGGTTAATAGAAAATAGGTGTCATTTTTAGTGTACGCAAAATTGTTTAAGAAAAGTGACATTATTCTCTTAAGGAAACTAATAGCAGGAGTGAGGGAATTTTATCTTTCATTAATTTTTGACTTTAACATTTTTGCGGTTGTTACTGTTCTTGTGGCATATTCAGCATTGCTCAGGGCTTACCCCTGGCTTTGCACTTAGGGGCCCCTCCTGGAGGGGCTCAGGGTGCTAGGGGTCTGACATAGAAAAGGTCTATGTGACATAGAAAACCATGGTTGGCCTCATGCAAGGCAGGTGCGTTACCTGTTGTTCTGTCTCTCTGGCCCGCATCCTAAATATTTAATGCTGAATAATGCAGATAGCTCAGCATACTTTCTGAGCAGAAGGAATAAATATTTATTTATTGATAAATAATTCTTCCTTAATTCTGCCAATAAGCAAGAAATTGTGTGAGGGGCAAAGATGTATTTTATAAAATTCAAACTCAACTCAGATCTTTTGCCAATTAGAGTTTTTTTTTTTCTAAAGAACTTGTTAGGCAGGAGAGATCGTAGAAAAGGTAGGATCCTGCCTTGCATGTGACTGGCCTGGGTTCAATCCCTGGGATTCTATACATGGCAGCTCAAGACTGCCAGGAGTTATTCCTGAGCACCACATGGGGGAATAAGCCCTGACTAGAGTTGGGTGTCCCCAAATCCCCCACCCCACAATAATCATAATTTGTTAACATAAAGCAGAGTATAGAGTGTAAATGATTGGGATATGAATAGAACACTGAATGAAAGTCTCCAAATCGTTCTTGGTGGTAGAAAGCACATTTTTTAAATGGTAGTATGAAAATAAAGTGTGTATTGGTTTCCTAAAGAATTAATTATACATATGTGGTTGAATGGCTAGTTCAATTAGGTTTTAGTCTTAAAAAATTTAGGACTAGAATTAGACAGTTCTATTTTTCTTTTTTTTTTTCTTTTTTGGTTCAAAGCCGGCAATGCTCAGGGGCAGGGGTTTCTCCTGGCTCTGCACTCAGGAATCACTCCTGGCGGTGCTCGGGGGACCCGCCATATGGGATGCTGAGGATCGAATCCGGGCGGCATGGGCCAACCGCGTGCAAGGTAGGACGCCTTACCCGCTGGGCTATTGCTCCAGCCCCTAGACGGTTCTATTTCAATCACTGTCTCTAAACTTTGTCTCTAATGATTTTACTTAGTGTTGGTTCCTTGTAGTCACCTCAAACAGTTGTTGCAAAGAACAAATGCACTTTATCAATTTTTCTTTAAAAGTTAAGTGGAAACATTTTTTTTTTTTTTTTGGCTTTTTGGGTCACACCTGGCAATGCTCAGGGGTTTCTCCTGACTCTGCACTAGGAATCACTCCGGGCGGTGCTCGGGGGACCATATGGGATGCCGGGGATTGAACCTGGGCTGGAATGGGCGGGCCACATGCAAGGTAAACGCCCTACCCGCTGGGTTATTGCTCCGGCCTGGGAACTTTTTTGTTTTTTTAAGAAATCATATAGCCACAGGAGGCTAAGACTGAGAAGAAAAAGTTCACTTAAATGGTCTCCACTCCTTAACTGACACCTTGTCACCTGTCACTTGTCTTCCTGTTGTTCATCGATTTGCTCAAGCAGGCTCCAGTAACATCTCCATTTGTTGGAATGAGGACCATTATTGTTACTGTTTTTGGAATATCAAATACACTGTGGGTAGCTTGTCAGGCTCTGCTGTGGCTCTGGGTTCATCCGAGGGGGCACAGTCCTTTTCTATGTCAGACCATCAACCACCCAGGGCCCAAGGTGCAGAGTCCTGGGTGTAGAAAAGCCTGTCTCCTGTCTGCCACCTGCTGATGCAGCTGGGCACTGCAGCCACACCTGCCTCACCAGTGTAGTTTAATTGTCCTATCACTTCCAATCTAGATGTGAGTTTCTGTAATCACCCAAGTTTCTTTCAAGGCAAGCCTGCTGCACTTTTGCTAGGTTGATGTCTCCCAGTCAGTAACTGCCCTAGAAGAGACTTAACTACAGGTCTATGACTTAATCAAACAATGAGTATCATTTCTCCTTCAGTGATGCTTCCAAGTGCTCCAATTTCCTGCCAACAACCAGTCTGTCTTCTCTGCTTCCCCACTGTAAGCTCTTGCTTCCACTCAGTTCACTGGTGCTAAAGAAATGAGCAAAAAAAAAAAGTCCCATAGTAGCAGGCTGGTTTGTTGGAAATGATGTGAACCTCATCTTTCAATGAGAAGAAAGATTCACAATATTCAGATTTGCTTGTTTCAGGTTTCTGGGTAATTACTGGTTCTGGGGGCCCTCTGCAATGTATGACTTACATTGTATGTACGTCATTGTATTGCAAAATGTATGACTTCCATTATGGACTGGTCTATCAATTGACTTTTTTTTACTTTCATTTTTTAATTATACCACTGTGAGATATACAATTAAAAATCTGTTCATGACTAGGTTTCAGTTATCCAGTGTTCCAGCACCCATCTCTCCACCAGTGCAAATTTCCCACGACCAGTGTCCCCCTGTTTCCCTCACCTCTCCCTCAGTCTGCCTTTATAGCAGTGGCAGGCACTTTTGATATAATCTCTCTCTTCTCTCTCTCTCTCTCTCTCTCTCTCTCTCTCTCTCTCTCTCTCTCTCTCTCTCTCTCCCTCTCTTACACATTGTGGCTTGCAGTCCATACATTTAGGGTTATGACGTATATCTCTTGCCTACATTCAATGCTCAATTCTAAGCTGGCATTACGATTTACAATTATTAGAACACTGGTCCCTTCTCTGTCTTACCTAACCTCTGACTCCCACACACTTGTGGTAGATTTGATCTACTGATAACACCTCCTGATCCATGTTTTGCCTGGCCTTGGATATTAGTACCATACTATTTTCTTTTTTATATTCCACAAATGATCATTCTATAGCTGTCCTTCTCCCTCTGGCTAATTTCACTCTCAAAAGACTTTTGAAGGCAAAATTTTTGGGTTGAAATGCCAATAAACAATTTCAATATTTGAAAAGAATGGCTCTAAATATGTGTAAAAATCTAAAAAATAAGTCCTAGAGTATTTTTATGAAATACAATCAACCATCATCATTATCAGGTCTACCTGTGTAAACCACTAATCTTCCATATGACTTTCTTGCACATACACAGAAGATACAATACTAAATAAAAAGAAATTAATCAAAAGCATAAAGAAAAATAAGTGGTGCGATTAGTAACTGAATTAGTTTTGTTTAACTTTTTGTCAACAGTTGTAATCATTCCACTAATAAACCTGCCCGACAGCAAGCTACGCATATCATATTTGATATGCCAGATATCAGTAACAATTTGAGACCTCATTCCCATGACCTGATGGAATGGTTTGAGGCTCTTCATGTTCCTGGAGCAAGCAGGTGCCCTTGGGCTCTACTTGCATGAGACAGGACATATGGAGATGTTACTGGTGCCCGCTCGAGCCAATCGATGATGAATGGGAAGACAGTGATACAGTGAATAAACCATCCCTTTTGGAAATGCTCAGCTCTGTCATTCACCCCCAATGAGTATTTGAGTTATCTTGTTCAGCATATAGACCTTGCCTCAGTCAATTCAGGTAACCTATGGCTGTCTGATCATGACTCCTGTTGCTAAATATCCTCTTCAGTTAGTCTTTGACTTAAAGTGCCAGTTTAATCCTCTTCTCAAAAAACGAGACTTGAATCCATAAAAGTACATTGAAGAAAATATAGGAAAAACCCTCCATGACATTGAAGCTAAAGGCATCTTCAAAGATGAAACATCACTAACAAAGCAACTAGAAGAAAAGATAAACATATGGGACTACATGAAACTAAAAAGCTTCTGCACCTCAAAAGAAACAGTGACTAAGATACAAAAAGTAGTCCACAGAATGGGAAAGAATATTCACCCAATACACATCCGATAAAGGGGTTAATATCCAGGATATATCAGGCACTGGTAGAACTTTACAAGAAGAAAACAAACAACCCCATCAAAAAATGGGGGAGAAGAAATGAACAGAAACTTCAGCAAGGAAGAAATTCGAATGGCCAAAAAACATATGAAAAAAATGCTCATCATCACTAATCATCAGAGAGATGCAAATCAAAACAACAATGAGATACCACTTTACACCACAGAGACTGGCACACATTCAAAAGAACAAGAACAACAAGTGCTGGCGTGGGTGTGGGGGAAAAGGGGACACTCATCCATTGTTGGTGGGAATGCCGGCTGGTACAGCCTTTCTGGAAAACAATATGGACTTTCCTCCAAAGACTAGAAATTGAACTCCCATTTGACCCAGCGATACCACTCCCTGGGAATCTACTCTGGGAAGCCAAAAATACGCAGCGGAAACACCATCCCTACTTTTATGTTCATAGCAGCATTATTCACAATTGCCAGAATCTGGAAGCAACCAGAGTGCCCGAAAATCGATGACTGGATAAAAAGCTTTGGTACATCTACACAATGGAATACTATGCAGCTGTTAGGAAAAATGAAGTTATAAAATTTGCCTATAAATGGATGGACATGGAGAAGATTATGTTGAGCGAAATTAGCCAGAAGGAGAGAGACAGATACAGAATGACTGCATTTATCTGCATAACATAAATATATAGGTACATATTATGATACCAATATCCAAGATCAAGTGAAACATATATCAGGAGGGTCCTGTCAAAGGTGGAAATTATCACAAACGTGTGGGATTCAGAGGCTAGGTAAGACAGAAATGGAACAGTGTGCTGACAATTGTCGAGGGGGTACTAATGCCAACCTAGAACTGAGCATTAAATAGAGGCAAAAAGATACACATGACAACCCTTTAATGTATGTTCTGTAATTCATAGTCTGGAGGGGAAGGGAAAGAGAAAGAGAGAGAAATGGAAAGAAATAAAGAACCTGCCATGGAGCAGGGCTGGGGGGGGGGGGAGGGAACCGGGGGACGTTGGTGGTGGGGAGATGGGCACTGGTGGCGGGATGGGTGCTGCAACACTGTTTGACCAAAACCCAAATATGAACTTTTTAATTGTATATCTTTGTAATTTTAAAAATAAAAAAAATTAAAATAAAAAAAACCGATTTAATATCACCTCCTAGTGGTGGACACATGGCCACATACAGCTCTTCTCCTTGTGAGAAACTTAATTTTAAGCTATACAAATAGGTTTTTATGATAATTATAATTATATTCTCATGATTTTTGTTTGAGGGTGATTACCTGACAGATCTCAGGGTTTACTCCTGGCTCTGTGCTCAGGGATCACTCCAGTGGGCTTGGGCACCATTTGCAGAGACGGGGGTTTAGACTAGGGTGAGCCACATACAAGGCAATTGCCACACCCGTGGTACTATTTCTCAGCCCTTCAAACTGGTTTATAGAAAAGACTTTTCCTGATCTCCCTTTTTAGCTTTAAGTTTCTGTACAATTTTTACTCTTGAAGACTATTTTCAATCATGGGAACAGGCTCAAATAGCAGGTGATGATTTTTGTTCCTCATTCTTTCCTGAACAGAAAGAATGTTTTGGTATTTGATTGAGAGCAGGGTTCTCACTCAACCAGTCTTTGGTGCCAGTGTACAGATATTCCCTGCCAGTGTGCAAAAGAGTTACTGCCACTTAACATAAGGTAGGCCTGGATCGTGTCTGGTGAGAGCACACAGTGGTACATACAACAATGACTACAAGAGGCAAAGACTATACATAATCATTTGCTATTTTCACACGCCTGTAGGCGTAAAAATGTTGAAAGCCATCATTTTAGACTCTGTACGAAGGCCTGCGTTTCAGTTGTGTATGCATTACACAGTAAGACATATTGTACATGCATCTACGCAAGGGGTATTAACATACTTGGATACAAAAAAAAGGGTAAGGCAGATGTGCCATTAACGGAAAATAAGTATATGATTTAATCTGAAGTGTCTGAAGAGACTCTAATTGCACACACACAAAAAAGGTTGCAATGAATATTCAGAAATATGGCACAGTAGTTATGTGGCTCCCTCACACACTGGTATATGACTGTATGAAACAGCTCTGCCACAGTTTTCCCCAAACTTCTGAAACTGCAAGAATCATTAAATGTGTCAGGTATTTCAGAGGGAAAAAAGTGAAACTTTAACATTCCAAGTGACTTATGTCAAGACTCATGAATATCTAAATATCCATAACTTAGCAGGCATTTTAAACTATCATCCAAGAATACATACATACATATTACTTTAATGTTATTCGTGAGCATCATTAAAAAGTTTATAGGAACAGATTGCAAATGCCTGCCGTGTCTAGACGGCTCTAGATGCATTGGGCTACATTGGCACGTGATAGGGTCCAATGGAAATGTTACTGGCGCCCGCGAGCAAATCGATGAGTACGGGATTCAAGTGATCAAGTGAAGTGATAGGAACAGATGAAGACAACGAGAGAGTAAGAAGGTAAACTCAACTAATTGGCCTTTGCAACTACAAATTTTATTTAAGTTTTATGCTGCATATGTTTTTTGATGATAAATTAGACCAGGAAGTAAATACTCTTACGGAAAATAGAAAATAAGGGGCCAGAGAGATACGATGGCAGGCAAGTTACCTGCCTGACACACCTCCAGGCTGCCTCCACCCTGGTACTCTAAGTACCTCCAGAAGTGATCTCTGAGTGCAGAGTCAGGAGTAATCCATGGGCATAGCTGGATGTGGCCCCAAAACAAACAAAAAAAAGACACCAAATAAAGGAAATTAGAAAATACCATTATGTCATACAGTGGAGAAGGAAAAGGCTATGAAGACAAAAGCTGTAAGTCAGTTTGCTGCAATATGTAACATTCAGCTTGCAACATTTCCTTTTCAGTAATATACTTAGAACTTATACTTTATCAAACTTTTTTTTAAATGCAAGGAACTGATGCAAACCATTAACATGATTAAACATTTCAATTCTTAAAAGCTTCCATTAAAACAGACACCATGACAACCCTCATTGTTGTTGTTCAAACGATGTGGGTGAGACACAGAAAAGAATAAGTAAAATGTTATGAATGATACAGCCAGAAAATAAAGGAGTCAAAAACTCAATCTAGATAGACTGTCAGCAAACTTACACGTGTTTTCCCCCACTTCATTTTAATTTAGCCCCTTGATTTACAATACTGTGAATGATATTTTGACTCATACATCAGTCCATTATTACACCCATCACCAGAGTGCTAGGATGTTCTACTGTCTCAAATGAAAATAATAAAAAACAAGCAAACAAAAATAAAAACCATATATAGGTTGGCTATAGTATCTGAAATTATGCATGCAAACATATTTTTCTTAATTTTAAATTTATAATTATTTGGAATACACTGGAGATTATTTTGGTTTGAAGGAATGTTACAATAAAAATAAAGATCTGTGACTTGACTAATATCCACGTATCAAAAAAAGGAAAAATAATGTATTACTGAAATGATTTTCAGAGTCCAATAATGCAACTCTTTAGTCTATAAAGTTTTACTGCCGTTATTATAAATATAAAATTTGAAGCTTCTTACTTTAAAACGTATTTAAAATCTTTTAGTTTAAAATTCTTACATGGAAATGAAAGTGGCAATTGTTTAAATGAAATATGTATTTTAATTAAATATTATGTTAATAGAACTATACAACAAAATGATATTTTTTAAAGTATCATGATTGTGGGAGAACGAGTTCAGCTTTGTCTCCGAGGTGTCAGTAAGATAATAGATATCCATCACAGATCTAGGGCAGAGAGTTTCAAAACTTACTTTTTGTAGTACTGAATGAAAGGCTGGATTTGGGGATGTTAGTTTGGGAATTATCTACATTAAAGAGATGCACAAAGTCGATAGCTTTCTGAGAAAGAGTAGAAAAACCCAGGATTAAAACTTGAGGAAACAACATGTATTTCGGCGGGAAAACCAAGATGAAAAGAGACGAAGAGGGCAATGGGTAGTCTTGGCTGATAGAAGGCAGGGAAGAACGCGTGAGTAAAGTCAAACTGAATCGGCTGACCAAGAGAGTTCAGAGGGTTCAGACCTGCCAGCTAGAAGACCTGCAAGGGACCGTGGAAACCAGTTCCTCGAGTAAGGAAGAAGGTGAGTGGAAAAGTAACCCCTTTCATGGTATAGGAGAATGCAGAATTAGCCCACATGAGCACATGGAATATGGCAGAGGATGATAAAGAAGAAAATAGACGAGAGATTCTCAGTTAGTCCTCTATTTCTCACTTAGCAATAATGTGCATTTTAAAGCATTTTAGTAACTATACCTGTATGTATATCTAAGAACCTAAAATGTTATAAACCTATGGTATTTCAATTAAAAAAACTCATTTATGCAATGTTTTAAATTTAAACTATTTTGTCAAAATCTGTCACTAGTTATTTTAAATACTAAAATATTTTAAATAATTGCCCATAGAAATCATGGAGAAAAATATCATCTCTGATTCTATACTTACTATGTGGCTAGTCACATTTAAATGAAACAGTCACTGTTTTATTTAACCAGTTTAAAAGCAAAAACAATTTCAGTTTTACTAACATACTGATTGATAATATAACGATCATATCAGAAATATTGATTGATATAAAACATAACATGCTAAGGGTCAGTGAATTATACCTGTGTTAATTATTGAAATTCAAAGAACCAGTTTTCTATATGTAAGTCATAATAATTGCATATGTATCATTTGTATCACTTGTCTTCCCCGTTACTTAACAATTTGCTGGAGCGGGCACCAGTAACATCTCCATGTGCTATCTCCATATGTGCTATCTCCATATGTGCTAGTGTAGCCCAGGACATCTGCTTGCTCCAGGAACACGAAGAGCCTCAAACCATTCGTTCAGGTCATGGGAATGAGGTCTATAATTGTTGCTGGTATTTGGCATATCAAATACGACACAGGTAGCTTGCCAGGCTCTGCCATGTGGGTGGGATACTCTCAGTAGTAGGCTGTCATTTCGTGCATTTACTAATGAACCACAACAGGAAGATATCGGCTTTTCTCTTGGGTGGAGCTCTGCAGCTGTGGAGACCGTATGTTGAAGATGGTGGCCTTCATGGAGTTGGGGTTCCTCTGGTTTCTTGTGAGGCTCTATTAGGATGGTGGGCCAGGGCTAGAATTAATAGGCCTTATGTATAATTGCATATATACTTTTTAAAGAATGTAAGGCCTTAAGTGCAACTGCATATGTACTTTTTAAAAATACCTCTTTGATTGCAAGTTATTATTTAAGAAAATAGTCATGCCTAATAAGGAAGCAGTATTTTGCGTGCCAAACATATAAGTCAAAACCAATTTTTGAAAATAAAACTGTTTACACAAATGCATTTCAATATATTAAATATGAATATGTATAATAACAGCACTATTTTCTTCAGCAAGAAAGTATTTTTTATAATATGCATATATAATAAACATGATAGAAATATTAGCTCACTTTCGATTTAACAGGTGACCTCAAAGTCAACTGATTAAAAGGAATAGATTTCCTTGCCTTTTGTTAGAAAATGATGGGTGTCTATTGGAAGGAATATTGCAATTTAAAAGTTTTAGCTCTTTATCTTAAGCTGTGCGGCCTTTGATGTTATATTTTCTCAGGCAACTCTTGCCCTCATTTAGTTAGGGGCAGAATATATTGGCAAGGGATGGGGATAAAAAGCAAAGAAGAATAAAAAATTAAGTTGGAAGTAGGCTGACAGTCACTGAAGGCTTTTATTTCATTTTTTAAAAATAGATTTAAAACTTAAATCTATTAACTTTTAGGTACTTGAGAAATATTTTCTAAGGGTATAAGAACTCTCACCAGAACCAGTGAGGGAAAACATGAGGATAAAGTCTGGTTTTATATATTAGACAGTACTGCATTAAGTTATATAGGAATAGCCAAGCCAAGACAAAAATCTTATCTTTCTGCCCTAATTGTAGAATCTGCCCACAGCAGAAAATCTGAACTACTGCTCTTGAGATACAAACAACTTTGTATCTCCTACTATAATAAAAGACCCAGAAGCAACAATGAATAATAAGGTGTGTCTAAAACTTTTTGGTTTATCCTACCCTCTGTCGTTGTCTCTGTCTGGTCTATTTACACATTGTTTACTAAGCACTAGCATCCTGTGACATTTACCTAGTATAGACTTACTTCTTCTGCTGTTACCTGACCACATGTTATGGTGTACTGATAGGCACTAGGCCATTATATTACTTACGATGATTCTTTTGTCCTCCCTTAAGAATCAGTCTTCACTCTCCCTGTTGTCAACTCCATTAAGAAGGCATAAAAAAGGCAAACTTATGAAACCACGAAGACAGGCAACTTGGTCAAAATATAAACATGCATCCTGCTCTGTGTACAAAGGCCTGCATCAAACAGTCCAGAAACGGTGTGATTAATCCCTTCAAAGAGAATGAAAAGAGAGCCTACCTAGTTCATGTAATCGCTGTCCCTTGGATTTTTAATCCTATCAGGCTCTCTTGGGAGAAAAGAGAAAACTTTAGCCTGTGAAATATTAGAGTTGGCTGACAAATACAGTAAGCAGTAAGTCCTCATTCACGCTCCTTCAGAGGTTCTTAAGAACTGAAACTCTAAGCAAAGCTATGTAAAAAAGAAGTCAGGTCTTGACTAAAAGGCATTTTCAACATCTGCCAGGAGTCTCTTTTCCTTATCAGCATTGTAAAGGAATGATGTTGAATGAAATGTTATCCAGGGGCCTGTTGTGTGATAATAGCAGCTTTCCAGCTATGCAATCAAAAGAACAGGTTTTACTATTCTTATGTATTTTGGTAATATCTATTTGAAGTCATTTATAGGGAAATTCAATCTGAGCATAATTTAAAAGTCTCATCATTTACTGGGTTTGGAGGAAAGAATGACAGAGGGAGGGAGAGAAAATGGTAGACTTCTCTTACAGCACATAGACTTTAGAAGACCGCTACATTAAAAAGTGAAGTTCCTTTTTAAAAGTCAATAAATAGGCTGTCCAACATGTACTAGGGCTTGGATTTATTTTTATTAATTAAGTTCTTATGTCATATGAGTATTTTCAAGTTTACAGCTTGACATCAAAGAAATGGTCTTTGAAAACATCTCGAGTGCTCTTGGGAGGGAACCGGACACGCTGGTGGTGGGAGATGGGCACTGGTGGAGGGATGGGTGCTGGAACACTGTATGAACGAAACCCAAATATGAACATCTTTGTAATTGTGAATCTCATGGTGGTATAATAAAATAATTAAAAATGCCTTGAATGCATAGCATATTATTATTACAAAAAAGAAGTAAGGAAAATATAATATATGGAGTTGAATTTTCAACCACATCACTGTATCACTGTCTTCCCATTCATCATCTATTTGCTCGAGCGGGCCCCAGTAACATCTCCATATGTCCTGTCTCATGCTAGTAGAGCCCAAGGGCATCTGCTTGCTCCAGGAACATAAAGAGCCTCAATCCATTCGGAATGAGGTCTATAATTGTTACTGGTATTTGGCATATATCAAATACAACACGGGTAGCTTGCCAGGCTCTGCCCTGCAGGTAGCATACTAAGTCCAGCATTTATTGATGAACCGCGCCGCTTGCAGCCGCGCGAGCTGGGCTGTGATAGGCTGGTCTGCTGGGTGGACTTCTGACGAGAGAGAAGTCCGGATGTGGAAAAATGGAGGCCCTCATGGAGTGGGGGTTCGTCTGGCTTGTTGCAAGGCTCTGCTGGGGTGGTGGGCCAGGGCTAGAACCCGCCATCCCTCCGGGCAACTAGAGCGGTGGGCGGGAGCAGTGCGCTCTGCCCCATGTCTGTCCTGGATCGCATACCTGGGCCGGATTAAAAGACTGAGGGTGGATCTCGCAGGCTGTGTAGGCTGGTCGCTGGGTGGACTTCTGACGAGAGACAAGTCCGATGTGGAAAATGGAGGCCCTCATGGAGTGGGGGTTCGTCTGGCTTGTTTGCAAGGCTCTGCAGAGGTGGCGGGCCAGGGCTAGAACCCGCCATCCCTCCTGAGCACCTTGTGAGCAGCTGGGCACAGGGAGAGCAAGTAGCAGCTCTGCCCCATGTCTGTCTCTGGATCAGCATACCTGGGCGGGTTTCAACCACATAATTACTATTTTTGTTCAACTACAGAAAAGTAAAATTTTGGAGGCAATCACAATGAAGAACATAGAGTTCAAATTATAGACTATGTACCTAAGAACTTGTCTGCAATGCTGTAAATCAATATAAACTATAAACTGATTTGTATGCCATGTTAAATATATATTCTATTATAAATACCATAGGGGGCAAAGTGACAAGTTAAGATGCTTGTCTTGCATGTGGGCAGCTGGAGTCTGATCTCCAGTATCACATGACTCCCTAAGAATCACAGAATGAGGCCCTCGAGGCCCCTGGGCAGTGCTGGAGGCCCAGGTACTCTTCCAGCACTCCAGTGACTGAGTATCACTGTATCCTGGGATCCTCGCATTAAATCCCTAAACTGATTGGGCAAAAATCACTGGGAGGGTTCTACAAACCTCCTGTGTTCTGCTTGGGAATTCCTCATTTCCCTGCACCCCAAATTAATGATATATTGTATATTGGAACAATCTAAGATACTAGTAAGTCTTATCTATTTAAAACATGTGATGGCTAACTACTGTGAAAAGAAGAAGAAAATATAATATGAAGAATACATCTTTCTAAAAAAAATGTACTTCTCTACCGTATTAATTTGATATCAACAATGACAGAAACCTTTAACTTATGACCCATATCAAATGAACAAGGTACTAAAAGGTCTTACCTAAATCTTCATTTTGTTGTTGCCATTTTTTAAAAAAAATCTGACCACATAGAGACTATAAAGTTGCTCTTTTTATCTAAATGAGTTTCAAATATCAATCGCTTTTTATTTTATTAGACTACTCTGCAACCAAGATTCAAATGCTATTTTACGGTTGTTTCTCCCGAATCTTAAATTTCTCAATAAAAATGAAATATTTAGGAAACTGAGATGTAGACAGAGATTAACTTGTAGGTATAGCCCTAGAGACACCTGAGAATCTTGGAGTGTCACCCTGAGGATCTCAGATAGGATTTTAGTAACAGTTGTTAGGACAGTACTTTTTGACTGCCTGGCTGAGTATTATTTTAAATGGACCTGGATTTCTTGAACATTTGTTGGTAGTGTTAAAAAATAATTAATTCACTGAACTTTGAAAGTTTTTAAATAATTGTGAATGGATTCCAGAATCTACATGTATTTTTAAGAGGAAATTTTTAAGTAGGCATTCTTACAATATATTTAAGTACTGTTTACACATTAAAATTACAGTATAACTTTTACTTATTTGTAATTTATGTTTCTATGGGTACAATTTACTTTAAGCCACTTAATTATATAAAATGCTTTCATAAAATATATAAAGGTAGTAATTCTTTGCTATAGTAACAAAATTATTTAACATATTTTTTAATTACATACATTCCTTATTTAGATGTTCTAATGAAAACGTTTCCAAATAATAGTTAACTACTTGGCTGGGCGCGGGGGGGGGTGGCCGGGAAAAAGAAAAAAATAGTTAACTACTCAATGTGAAACAGTTTTTCTACCTTATATTTTTAAGACTGCTTAAATCAAATACTTGGATCATTTGGTATCTATGAAATAAGGTGCAGAGGTTGATTTTACTGTGAACATTTAAAGAATGAAGTGTAGATTATGCACACAGGAAAAAGAGAACAGTATTCACATATCTGATTATCAAAAGACATAAATAACTAGAGAAATGACTTTACCAAACAGCATGATATTTTATCTATATCAAAAGGAAGATTTTATATATACCTCTTTCATTTTAGTTCATTGGAATAATGCAAGAATTTTATGGATCTAGAAAATTATGAATTTATTCTATTCATAATCCTCAGGGGAAAAACTTATTAAAATCAAATAAATGCTTTTAAACCAACCCAGAGAGAAGGATATGTAACTCATTGATTCGTATGAATACTGTGGGAAAGAATTTGGACTGATATCTTGCACCAATTTTATAGACATCCACTGGCAGAAAATCTTGTAGTGCTATATTTAGTTAGAGGTGACTGCCCCCTCAAATCCATCTCTCACATTTTTATCTAAACTGTAAATCCAGCTATGTCAATTTCCTGTAAACCCTTCAAAAGCTCTCTCTGACCTGAACTCTGTGCCTATCTTCAGCCACTCTCTCATCAGTCATGTCCTAACTTATTATGTCCCTTAGTCTATTTCACTATTTTTTAAAGAATCTTTTTCTTTAGATTACGTAGTCACAATTTCATCGACAGACACACATAAAGGGTCAGAACAGTGAGAAAAAGGAAGAAGAATACTTGCAACTGAGCTCTGCTCTTTCTCTATGGTAAGCCTTCCCTAGACACCCACAATATTCTCCCCTGAGGAATTCAAGGTTTCTTGGAGTACTGACAATGCTCTATGCAAATCCGGATGGTCACATTTTTCACAAAAGCCATCGATATCTGCTTGGCTTTGTCTGTTTGTTCTCTGGACACCGAGATCCTTGATCCTTGTTGATGCCTTTGATTTGGTGGGTTAGGCCCAGTCAGTAGATGCTGATGAAGCAATAAGTGCTGAATTACTGCAAGTTGACTTTTCAAGGGAAACTAAAAGATAACTAGAAAGATTGACAAAGATATTTGACATAAGTCAATTTCTCCACTGATTCCTCTTATAGGTTACAGTGTAAAGTGAATTTTGATCTATAGTTTTGGTTTTTGATTCATTCCTCTGGATATATTATATAACTATAGAATTTGCTGGTGCCACTGACAATCTTAGCATGCACGTCAGGTTAAACAATATCCTTCATGTGTAGTTGTGGCAAGCCTAAGTTTTGGCATTAAACCACGGGGTTCAAATTCTGGCTCCAGTATCACTGCAAACAAATCATTTAACCTCTTTTTCCCTTATATATGAAATGGAGGTTTAGTAACTCCTAACTCTAGGACAGTAACTTAGATTTACAAGAGGGGGAAAAAGATTTACTCCATCTGTTTCTGGTGTCACAGGCAAAGTCTGCATCTGTGTGGCGTAGGTTTCACGCTTGCATTTTTCTCCATTAGTAGGCCTCTATGTTGTAGCTACACAAATTAAAGTTGTTGAGTTTTTTTTTTAAACGGGAGAAAGGCTGGCAAGTAAAAGAATCCAGAGGCTGCTTCCCCTCGAGGTGTTGCAAGTGTGGCTGTGGTGCCCTTCTGCATTGGCAGGTGGCAGACAGGATACAGGCTTGTCTGCACCCAGGGCTCTGCTCTGTGGGTCCTGGATGGTTGGTGGTCTGACACAGAAAACTATTGGGCCTCCTGGGATGAACCCAGAGCCACAGCAGAGCCTGGCAAGCTACCTGTGGTGTATTTGATATGCCATAAACAGTAATAATAATGGACCTCATTCCCAACTAATGGAGACATTACTGGCACCTACTCAAGCAAATCAGTGAACAATGGGAAGACAAGTGATGCAAGTGATGTCAGTGTTGCTGAGGGCCCGTGGTGCTGGGAAGGATCTGGGACACTCTGGATATGCGTAGGGACCATCAGATCCATAGCAGGCTATGCTGGGGAGGGGACACGCCTTATACATCCCTGGTTCCTGTATTTTCTTTCTTGCGCCTCACTAGGTGAGATTTGAAGGATGAGAGCCAGAACCATAATATGTAGTGATTAGATTAAAGGGCTGTGGTCAGGCTGAGGCTTCAATGTTCTAAAGATCCCTGGTAATTGTAGCAGCACTTCCTAAGCTTTAGTACAATGTCATATTCCTGGAAGGCTCTCATTAAATGCCAGATAAAATTGGTTATCAGTGTGCTGTGAATCAAATCAGAGCCATTACTTTTAAGTCTTTGCCATTTAAAATATAGGCTGTTTCTGTGCCTGAACATTTTAACAGGGCTTTAAGCCATTTACAGCCATTCATATTGAGAATTTTGCAGTTTTTCACAGCTCCGTTTTATAGACTTCTATGAGTCATGTTACATTCCGTAAGCCTGCCTCAACAAGCTAAGAGAAAATGCCAAAAAAATTAGCACTCCTACTGTTCAGGAGAGTTTATTTTGTCTTCCTATAAATGCTTCCATTCTGGCACCTAGCAGGAAGACATTTAAATTTTTATTGTATTCGTATTTATCAGAAAAAGAATTTGCAAGTTTGACACTAAACAATCATAGATGGAGGATTTGAGGAAAGATCACAAATAGTACTCTGAAGTTTATGCAATACTCTTAATTCTGACTAGCACTTAGGACAAAATCCAGCTAACTTTCCCTGTGGCTTAAGGGAGAATGTAACATATTCATTGAAGACAATTCCATGGCACTTATAAGTCAAAATACAACATAATTGTATTGAGAAAATCCTTCCAATCTAGTGATGGAAATTTCATAATGCTGCTGAGAGAGAAAATTGCCAGTTTTGTAATTATGCCTCTTTCTCCACAGGTATCATTCATTACAGAAACTAGAATAGCATCATGGTAATGAAATTCCTAAGCAAGAAAGCAGTGAAAACATTTGCACACAAATCAGATGACCCACATTATGAAAAACAACAACAAAATAGTCGATTTCTTTTGTCATGTTTTAGTTTAAGAATAGGAAAGAAAAAACAACACGTGGATAACAAAATCATTGCCAGCACCACAAAATCATCAGTCTTGATTTTTAGTATTACTAGCACAGGGCAGGAGAAAGAGTTCAGGGCTTTACCCTTGTACCTGGTTTGCCCAGCTTCAATGGGCAAATGAAAGCGCATTCACTGTATATGAAACCCAAAAGCCACCAGAAGTGGTCCTTGAGTAATCCTGAGTACCACCAGTGTGGTCTAAATATCATACCTCTCCCCACATCAAAATAAAAATGTATATCAACATTTACCTTTTTACTGAGGTCCGAGTTTTGTTACATTTTCTCTAATGTTATGAAGACACTGTGAAGTATTTTATTAAGACACTGTGATTTATATAGTTGTTCATAAAAGAGTTGTTTCATATATACAAAGTTCTACATGAATCCCACCACCAGTGCCTGCTTCCCTCCACCAATGACCCCTACTCCCCTCCTATCTCCTAGTCTGATCCTTTGGCAGACACAAAACAAATTAATTTCATATTATTTGCTCCAACAAAACTTAAAGGAATAGCAAATGGATTATCAGAAAATATATCAATCAACATTAATTCGCGATGATGGATTGCTATATGCTTTTAACCTTAATCTAGAAGAGGATGCTAAAAGCACTGCTAGTGAGTACCATAATGCCACTTTTTGGGAATTTCCTTCTGTTCTTTTTGGGAGCTCTTAAAACTGCTTACAAGGCTATGAATTCCTTAAGTTGGGTCCTTTCCAAGAAGCTCTGCATCATTTCTTTAAAACTGAATGATAATCTAGCTTGGTGAAGTATTTTTGGGGAGATGCTCCTTTTATTGAGTGTTTGTAATGCATCTCTCCATTCTCTGCTGGCTCAGACAGTTTATTTAATAGTTCTTTTTTTCCGTTTTATAGGTTTTCTTTTGTATGTAAGTTCTTTTCTGATCTTGCTGCTTTCAATATGCTGTCTCTAGCTTGGATTTTGCCATTTTGATTATGTGTCTTAGCATTTTCCTAGTTGGGTCTATTTTCACTGGGACGTCTCAGGCCTCTTGGACATTGTTGCCTATATTCCTTAATTATGGGAAATTCTTATTAATGCTTTCTTTAACTATTGCTTCTTCATTATGCTTGCCTTTCTGTTCTGCATGGACTCCAGTGATTCTTATATTGTTGCTCTTGACCTCATGCCATAGTTCTCTGGATTGCAGTTCATTTCTTTTCAGATTACTCCCACCTTCTGCTCTTTCCTAGTGGTTTTCTCCTTCTTTCTTGGAACTCCTTGATCTTTTGTGCAGCTGCTGTTATTCTACTGTTCAGAGCTTCTATTGAGGGTTTGTTTTTTTCCTCATAATAGAGTTGTTTCGGGCATACAGTGTTCCAATAACATACCCACCAGCAATGTGCCCTTCCTTCCACCAGTGTTCCTAAGTTCCCTGCCACCCCCTTTGGCAGGCATGTAACAAATTTATTTCATATTATTTGCTCCAACATATCTTAAAATAATGGTGAGTGAAATAATCAGAAAATGAATCAAGTCAATTTGTGGTGATTAATCATTATATAATTTTAACATATAAAAATCAAACCATTAAATACAATATGGTATACTAGAATAAATATTTTATAGTATAGTTTACATATTTCCCTGTGCACATTGTATAAACTCTTATAACATAAAACTATAATATCTTATGTATATTATAATATCATATTACAAGTACAAAATAGAATTGAATTGGAATATAATTTAAATGCCGCAGTTGAAGTCTTAGTTATATAAATGAGAATAGGCTCTGTATTAAGCATGAAACTGTGTTTTAAACTTTTGTTTTAAGTTTCACTTATTCATGGTCACAAGAGAAAAAGAGAGGTAACGATGAAGATCTTTGGTCGGAAGGATGGCACTAGAATCTTGGTGCTGGGTTTGCTCACAGCCAATTGCTTAAGTGTGAAACTACGGCACTGAAATTCCAACTATCATAAATAAGTCAATAAAATCTAGGAAAAATTAAAAGTTTCACAAGGTTGTATCCCACTTTTTATCTACAAAAAAGTCATAGACACTGCACAATTATGGCAAAAATAAATCAAGATGCCTAGGGAATTTTAATTTATTGGCAACTTTAAGAAAAGTTTATATTTCGTATTAGTAATTCCTAATACTTTCAGTAGACTACCCCCTTCTGACAGGCCTTACTAAACATCAATCCTGGTTCATCCATGACGTCAAAAAAAAAAGAAAAATTGCACAACCAAGAAACTAATATACCTTGACATTATCAAGATAACCTACAACATTTCACTAATATTTGTATACTTGGGGGTGCCAAGTATACAAATATAATCACTGTCCCTCAGACATATGAACACAATGTTTCCTGTAGAGAAAAATGTTCCTCTGTAGAAATAAGAATCTCCCCAATAGTTGTTCCTTCCCCATTTCCTTTCATTTCTATATCAAACTTGCTGTTATCCCAGAAAGATCTGCTTTGAATTGGTGTTGTCTTAACACAGGCATGTTCTAATATTTCCTTAGATAACAAACCTCTCTTGATCCCCTTTCCTGCCAGCTGTCACCTTATTTCTCTACTTTTTTTCTCCAAGAACTGTGTACAAAAACGCTATCCACAGTCACCCTTAAATTCACTGCAGTCTGGCCGGCATGCTCACTGTTAACTCAATATAATTCTCATTTAATTCACCACTAAAAAACTTTATTACTCCTCATTCAAAAAACCTTCTGGCCTTATTGAGTTTGAGACACCAAATCCACCTTTTTGTAGTAACGTTTGTGTGTGTGTGTGTGTGTGTGTGTGTGTGTGTGTGTGTGTTTTATTTGTTCAGAGGCCACACCTGGCCATGCGAAGGGTTTACTCCTGGCTCTGTGTGATGATGTCACTCCTGGCAGGACTCAAGGCACCACATGGAATGGAATCCAGGCACACTGTCCACAAAGCAAGGACCGATCTCTCCATCCACCAGTAATTTGGTTTTCCGGATGGTATGCACTCCTGATTTTTCCCCATTCTTTCCCCATCACTCCTTCAGAATTGCTTTTCAGACCTCTCTGCTTTGACATTAGTGTTCATATGAGTTCTGTCCTGGGCTACTTTTCTCGGGCGATTTTAGCTCTCAATTCTGGTAACTGACTTCCTTAAGGTTATGACGTGTCAATATACACATATTTGAGTCTTCCAAATTTATTTCTCTAATCTTCCCTAAATTACCACTCTTTATTATTTCACTTGAATATTTCAAAGAAATATAGATAACATAGATCATAGAGTCAAAAAATATAGACTCTTCACCCTCACCCCAATTCGGTTCTTGGACTTATTTTTTTGACATTATTAAGAGGAAATACTATCTGCTGATTGCTTGAGAGAAAACTCTGGACCTTATTCTTAGATTTCACTTGATTTCATATTCAAATAACAAAAGAGGTCTTGAATAGTTCCACCTTCAAAATATCTTTACTTTTCTATTCCTGTTTCTATTTCTATTAATGTCCCCTTTATAGATTAACTAACACCTCTATTCTCCCTATTTTCAAGTTTTGCCCCAACCATTTCTTAAAGAGCAATAAACATTATCTTTATTAAACATAGGTTAAATATCAAACATAAAACTTTTCTTATGGTGCATTTAAAAATATGGCACATTTCTTAACAAGACCTATAGCATCCTTTATATTCTAATTTGTGTCTAATTTTCAAGCTGATTATTTGTTTTCTATTCCTTGATCACTATATTACAATTACACCAAACTCCATTCATTGGCTCAAATACCCCAGTATTTTCCTACTTTAGGTCTATTAAACATTCTTTACTTCTGTCATTTAGAAATTCCATATAATAAATACCAAGCTAAATAAGTGTTACATTTAATAATATATACGTATACATATGTATACATGTACATATACATATATAATATATATGCATATATATATATACATACATACACATATATATTGAATGACAGAGTTTCAACAGTGTTCAAGTTCCTGGCATCGTTATAGAAAATTACTGCCTGTTCACACTCCCTCACAACATCATAGTCCAACCCCATCTCTATATCCACTTAGTTTCCATGTTCCTTCCCACCCACCCTACCCACATTATTTCCTAATTAACTCTATGATTTTGATGCCTTTATCCTTATCTTTATCTCCTTTGTACTTTCCATGCACTTGCGACTCTTATGTTCCAGTGTTACTTCCCGAGGCCTATTGGCTCTCCTCTCCTCACACCCCTAACCTGACATCCTCAAGTAAGTTTTCTAGTATCTGAGGCACTTTACTGACTGAAATTGTTCGTATTCTTGATTTACTTCTTTGCATACCACAAACGAGTGAGAAAATCCTGCCTTTGTCTTTGTGCCACTGGCTTGTTTTGGTCAATCGTATACCTCCCAGAACTCCACCCAGCAGACCAGCCCATCACAGCCCAGCTCGCAAGCGGCCCCGCAATCTCATCAATGAAATGCTTTATTTGGAGGTGTTTAAAAGAGTTTGCCTCCCGCCTCGGCAAGCCTGGCAAGCTTCTCGTGTTGTATTTGATATGCCAAATTCCAGTAACAATTATATTAGGTCATTCCCATGACCTAATAGAATGGTTTGAGGCTCTTTATGTTCCTGCAGCAAGCCGATGCCCCTGGCTCTACTGGCATGAGACAGGACATATGGAGATATTACTGGTGCCCGCCTAGCCAATAAATGATCAACGGAAGATTGTGATCGTGATCGTGATACCTTCCAATTTCATTCAAGTAGCAGGAAACGGCATGGCTTTCCTTTGAAAAGGTGTTTGTAAAACCACAATTTCATGTTTCACAAAGCTACTTTACTTGCTTTAAAAAGAATTATTGAAGGTAAAAGGTGTAGTCCAGTGAGTGGGGAGCATGGAGTGAGAGGATTCAAAACCAGGGCCCTACCCTCAAGCATGTGCTTTAACCACTTGCTTTACCTTCCTTATTTCATAAAACAGGCAGGGCTCTGAGAGACAGTGCAGCAGGTACCGTAACTGCCTCACACATACTCAAATTAGGTTTGATCCCCAGCACCACATATAATCCTTAGATCCCTGTCAGGAGTGATTTTTCTAAGAGCAGAACTAGGAATGAGCCCTGAGCACAATCAGATGTGGATCCCCAAACTGGAAAAAAAAAAAAAAACTTTTCGCTTTTTTTTTTTTTAATCAATTTTCATACTAAAACATGGGCCGGAGCGATAGTCCAGCAGGTAGGGCATTTGCTCTAATTGCGGCCGACCTGGGTTCAATCCCCGTCATCCCATATGGTCCCCTGAGCACTGCCAGGAGTAATTCCTGAGTGCAGAGCCAGGAGTAACCCCTGAGCGCATATATATATATATATATATATATATATATATATATATGCGCATATATATATATATGCGCATATATATATATGTACATATATATGTATATATATATGCACATTTAGGTGGTTCCTTTCTCACATGCTAAATTTTAATTCATGTGACAAAATTGTAATAGATCATAATGGAATTTAGTATGTTAATTCTATGTCAAGAAAACTGGGAGAAAAATAAATCTAGAAAGTATGTACCTAGGGGAAACAGAAATAGCAGGGAGGGTAAGGCATTTGCATTGCACGTGGCAGTCCAGACCCCTATTGTGAGGAATAATCCCTGAGAGCAGTCAGGAGAAAACACTGGGCATCACCAGGTATAAAAAAAAAAAACCTTTAAAAAAAGTATATCTGATTCTTAGTTTACAGAAATTTGTACTATATAGGATTTGTACTGCTCGTTCAACTTGCTTGGATGATCAGTTGAAATAAAAACTGAAATCTTCTCTATTGAATTCCAGACTGGAAAATGGTGATGAGTTCTTCTAATAAATTATAAGCAAGATGTTATTAATCTCCAGGCATGAACTGCAGTCCCAAATCTCATATGTAAAAATAATAAAGATGATGGTTTTTATTTAGCATAAATGATAAAATATAGGAAGATGTGAATTTTCTTTTAAGCGCCCAATTATGTTTACATGGTATTTGAAAGTTTAAACTTGAAATTTGAATAATAATACTTGCTCTAAGTTCCATGAATTCTGTCAGAATTAAAGAAAAAGAGTGTGGGTTTTTAAAGAACCTACAAAAAACAATAATGATAATTAATTCTATATGCTAATTACACCACACAAGCTGGGGCATAGAAAATTAGCTTCCATTGACAGGGAGGCCCCTTTCCATTATAAGTATGGAAGATATGGAAGATAAAAACAACATAAATGCTTTTAGGGACAGAAATCTGACCAGTATAGTTAAAACAGTACAAGTAAAATTATGGAACTTCCTTTAACAGCAAAAGGCAAACAAAAAACTAGAGGAAAAAAAGAGGTTAAAAAAAAGGTAAAAACATAGAAGGATATATTTTGGTCTCATCTCATTACATTTTCAGTTAGATGCACATATTATTCCTGAACACTTCTTTGAAAAAATTGTATTTCCTCTTTTCAAACTTTCTCTGTTGAAGAGGAAAGAAACTGAACATAGTGCTGAATTTAATTTGAATGAAGGAATGAAACAATGAACGAGCAAACCCATCAACGGAGTGCTACTGAATCAGATCTTCTGACATGTCAGCTTGTATATTAATATCTAATATCAATGGAACAATATTTTGTAATTATGAGTTTTCAGTTTTCTGTATTTTGTGCTATATTACAGTCACTATAAAATGTTGCTGGTTATGTTGATTTAAATCTGCTAGTTCAGTGTTTTTAAATGAGAAATTTGAATCATTTATATTTTGAGATATATCCAGAGAGTTGTATGCAGCATTAAAATTTAAAATCAAATGAATGTGTACTCATTTAGAAAATGTTCTTCTACAACAGTATAATCTCCCGAGAGGAAGAAGAAAGTGACAACTGTGAAAACAAAGCTTTTATTGGAAGAATAGTTCTTTAGATCAAAGGCTTGTAGAAAATGTGGAACAGATCATGTCAGTATTGAATGTGATTCAGGTTACTCTGCATTTGAATATCTATCTCCATAGGACAAAACTATAGAAGATGAGGTCAAATTAGGAGCAAAAGCAAAACAACTTTCTTGACACCAAACTGGCAAGATATTTCCTCTCGATAAAAAGATTTCATTCCTACCAAAAAACTGGAAAGTATTTTAGAAAAAATTTCTTCAAGTTATTAGTTCAATTCCCCAGCATGGCAACGGTAAAAGTGATAAATGCACTTGTTTACAAGAATGTAAAGAAAATATTTCAGAGTTATCAGTTCTGGATAACTTTCTCCTTAACATTGCCCACTTCAGGAGAGAGAATTCTGAAGAGCTTTCTGGAAAGCCAAAGACATTCTCACAAAAAATCAACTTGTAACTAAATGACAACTATATTAATGCAATTTGTTTTAAAAGTCATAGTGAAAGTCATCAAATAATATTATGTCTCAAATTTATGACCATTTTTTCAGTTTGTGTAGATAGCTTATGAGCTGATTTTTAAAATTATATTGCACTTTAGCAATAATTTAAATCAGCAAGTTATGTGCTTAATACATAGATTTCAATTCATCATGCTTTAATGTTATTTTAAAATATCCTTCTACATATTTATATTTAAAATGAATTAAATATTTAATGTTGTTCCTTTTTCTAGAATTCCAGAAAGACTTTAGTTTTTTTTTTTAAAGGCAATGCCTTTATTTTGGCATTATACAAATTAATATTGAAGCATCGGTATTGGAGCTTTATTACCCTGGTACTATGATCACTACACATAGTAGTAGTTTTCCTGTCAGGTCACAGTATTTTGTAGAAACTCTCCATAGTTACATGAGCTTTATCTTTACACCCTTTTCCTCAGTTTGTTAACTTAAGACAGTAGCACTTCAAACCAGAGAGAGAGCACAAGATTAATATATGGCTTGATCTTAGCACAGCATATGGTCTCTCAAGCACCACCAGGAGTGATTCCTGAATACAAAACCGCAAATAGCTAGGGGCAGCTGTTGGTGTGACTCACCCCCTACACAAACAGTAGCACTTCCATGAAAAAGAGTCAACTACCAGAAAACTAGGAAAAACATCCCCATCTTTATTTCCTTGCTTTTTGATTGCTTTAGTACTAAAATCTTTGTACAAATAACATAATTGTATGTTTACAGATGTCTGCCATTCTAAATGTAAAAGAAGATGTTTTGAATTTTATGTTTAACATAAATTAAACATTCTTAAAACATAAGTGACTATAAAAATTATCAAAGGCACATTCACACTCCTGATGATCACATATTGTTTTACTGATCTATATCTTTTTTAGGTATCAATTGAGAAAACAAAAACCCATAAAGCCATTCCACCATCAATAAACACCACACCTCACTCACTGAGGAATTTAAATCTATCTTGACAGTGACAACTAGCTTTCTGGGTCTGTGATTTTAGACAAGAGGATATATAACAAGGACTGGAGGTTTATCTCAAAGTGGTAGAGTGCATAGCTGGAGGCCTGAGTTCTATTTCCAGCACCAGAAGGCCTGGGCTTTCAAACACTGCTAGGAAAGTCTCAGCTCACCCATCTCCAAACAATGAAATAAAAGCACCCCCTGTTGGGCTCTGAGCAGCTAGTCTTAGGGTCCAGCACTTCCTCATAAGGGCCCAGCACTTTTCCCACCACAAGGCTCTAAGAGCAGTACCCAGAAATGGGCCCTGCCTGTTGCAGGACTCCTCTAAGGGCCGCTGCATCTGTTCTGAATTGCCGCCTGCAAATCACTTCGTAGATAAGGGGTAGTCTAAATGTGGCAGTTCATCTGGCCATGTATGCTGTACTAGCTGGTATAAATATTCTCCCAAGCTACCACAATCATCGTGGGACTAGCTAGATCTTACCAGCATATTAGCCTGGCCACGTAGGACCCCTAAGTAATTAGACCAGAGAGAAATGCTGTTTGCTTCCAAGCAAACAAGCATGGCTCCCTGATATACTCAAAGGCAACTAAAATACAAAACTACAATGAAGTAGAAGAGACTTGTGAAGGCTTGGATAAATATTTAACTGGCATTAGTATTAGTCTTTGGTACAGAGACATGCCATCTCAGAAATCCCCCTTCTCTACCCTATAAAGGCATTTCCAGGCAGATCTTGGCTCAAAACATTAGCATACTAAAGGGCCTAGGTGAGGTGCAGGGAGGGATTACCTACGGGCACTTGACCCTCCCTGCTTTCCATAACAGTGGGAGGAAGGTCTGAATTGCAGGGGTATAAAACTAGCCTGTTTCCTCTCGTGCACTTCTTTTTGGGCTCTCTCTTGTGAACCCTTCTTGGGAATCTTGTCATCTTCTACTTTTACAGGGCCTTTACACGTGGTGGTCGCCATCTTGGCCTACACGTGGCTGGGGTTCTAGCCTGGAATCCTAAGTACCGGACTTTTCCTTTTGCTGATTTGTATGCCTGAACCTGTGATAAGTAAAGCCTTTTTAAAACTGCATCGGATTCCTGAGTTTTCATCCATTCCTCGCCGGCTTCGGAGGAAGAAGGGAACTCGCTTCCTGGCACTATTGGGGACCCCGCGGCGCGCCCCAACACCTGCCCATATAGTTACACCCCAAACATCTTTGCTTATCCAAGCTAAGATGAGGTAGAATGTACCTGGTCTTATGACCTCTGACCAAAGTTTATTAGGTAAACCTTGCAAATGTGACCTTGCTAATGCTAAATCTCTGATTGTTACCTGACCTGTTGCAAAGGCCCAGGAGCTTGCAAATGCCATGTGATTTATGCTGTATCCCCTCCACCCACATATTGTATAAAAGGCTTAAACTGTGCTCAGTAAAACAAGTACTACTATCCAGAACTCCCCGCTGTGTGGGTGTGTTTCTTTCTTTCCTTTCTCATTAGCAACAGGAAGGCAGAGTTTCTCCCAAGTCCATCCCTCTCCTTTTTTCGACAGGGATGAAGTCAGGCAAGATCTAGGTCTCCCTCATTTGTGCAGAGGGCTGCTAGCCAGGGTCCAGGGACAACACCTTCCTCCCACAATAATACTTTCTTTATTGTCAGTCAAGTTCTCTTTTCACTCATCAACCTTTAAATGAAAAACAGTCAATTATCAATTACCCTTTAACATGATTGAAAACTACACTCCTTTAAACTTAATAATCAAGGAATAATCTCAAACTTATGCCTTGGCTACAATGTTTTCATTAATTTGAAATTTAACATCCCCACCTGATTTTAAGTTCTCTCCATTACTTCAATATTCTTATCACTGTATTATCACTGTCTTTGCGTAGATCATCGATTTGCTCAAGCGGGCACCAGTAACATCTCCATACATCCTGTCACATGAGAGATAGCCCAAGGGCTTCTGCCCACTCCAGGAACATAACGAGCCTCAAACCATTCCATCAAGTCATGGGAATGAGGCCTATAATTGTTACTGGTATTTGGCATATCAAATACGACACGGGTAGCTTGCCAGGCTCTGCTTGTAACTATTCTTAAGTGTTCACTAATTTCCCCAAATTACTATTGGGTTTTTCTTTACTAGGTGAATCTAGCTGAAGTTGCTCACAAATAATACCTATAAATCTCCTAACCCAATTCCCTTATATGTGCAGCACATTCTCTGTTTATCATTGAATATCATGTCTGTGCTCTATAAAAATATTTCCTGTTTGCTTTTCTGTATTTCATTTAGGGTTTTGAGATTTCCAGAGCAAGAACTGTCATTTCCCTCTGAAGATCCACCACTTACTAATACCTGTATGGAGAAGAAACATAAATTTCTAAAGAACCAGTTCATAAATTGTGTTAAATACACATTTTGGAATACATTATTAATGTATTAAATTTATAGTTTAAATGGACACATACCCTGAACTCACTTTTTAAATTAACTTGCGTTAAGTAAATTTATCTCCGCACTCTTTCTTCCTCCCTCTCCTTTTCCTTTTTTTCTCTCTATCATTGTGTCATTCTCTTCCTCTCTGCCATTCTGTCACTCCACACACACTCTCTCTCTCTCAATCTGCACAAGAGTGCCAGAAAAAAAATGCATTATGTTTTATCTGACACACTCACATACTCATGCAAAGAAACCACAGAGAAGAAAAAATGTTAACTGACTGATATGATCTTGGTTTATCCCAGAAATGAAAACTAGCTGACACCACCATCAGGATGCCTCAAACATGAAATCTGACTAAGGGGTTTTAGCAGCAATTCCACTAAGAATTAAAAACAACAAACGAAAACTATTTAATAAACTTAGTGCAACAGAAGCGTATTTGTTTATCAGATACCAACTGGCATGATGTCATTTGACTTTAAAATTTAGATTTATGACCTTCACTGATGCTTTTAAGAAAACAGTCACTTAAAAAAAAGATAGTAAACAATGTGTCAGCACACAAAATTCTAGAAAAACTAAAAAAAACCTCAAACCCTCTTAGGTGGAACTGGACTGTCAGCATTCAGGTTCATGCGTTTAATATAGTAACAATGAAAATAGCAGTGGTAAATTAAATTTAAGATAAAAGTTAAACTTCAATGTTTCCTGTGTACAGTGAATCTGGCAATGTCCCAGTGTTGTACAGGTTTACCCGAAGACAGTTCTGTGACAGGGATTTCATTTTGCCTCTGAGTAAGGGAAGTCACAGAAGCATGACTTAGCGTCCTCGTGTGCAGCTTGAGAGCCTCCACGTCGCACTTCACTACGGTCATTTCTTGACCACTGAGTACTGTACTATTTAGGGAAAAGGCAGAAAACAAGGTACTCATTTCACTCACCTTAATGGTTAATCCAAAAATTTATCAAAGAGTAATTCTAAGGAAAAAAAAGGATTTTATTTTTTTAAGGCAACTGGTGAGGAGCTACCATTTCTGTTTGTCCAAGGAGAAGTATGTCCCTCTCCCTTTCTGAGCTGAAGTTCACCTAGTGACCTGGGACATCTACCTAGTAACTGGTTACTTTTCCAACTTCCACCTCATATTCTTTTGAATGAAGACGTGAAACAGATCTACATGAAAGCATTTTGGAAAGTATAACCTCACTCTTGTGAGGCTCTGCTGCTGCCTGGCCCGCCATCCCAGCAGAGTCTCGCAAGAAGCCAGAGGAACTCCCATACCATGAGAGCCGCTATTTTCAACATCTGAAATCCATGGCTTGTCAGAGATCCACATAGCAGAAGAGCTGGTCACAGTCGGTGCTCGTCAGAGTCCTACCCTACAGACGTCTATTTCAAGCCCAGGTATGCCTGATCCAGAGACTCAGAGACATGGGGTAGAGCTGCTACTGACTCTCCCTGTGCCCAGTTGGTCGTGAGGTGCCCAGGAGGCAAGGTGGGTTCTAGTGATATAAAATAAAAAATCAATTATCTAGCTGGATTATCCCCTTCTATATTTGATTATTTCATTATAGAATAGGAAAAAACAAACAAACTGACCTATAAAATAATATAGAACATTTTATTCTCTTATACTAATGAGTAAAGAATTTTTTTAAAAGGAAAATCAAGAGTCTGCGTGAAAAACAAAAAAACTGACACTCTAAGAAAATCTATAGTGAGCCTAAAGACTACTGATAAATCAAAAACCTAAATGCCAATTATATGTAAACATGTTTTAATAAAGAAGACATTATATGTAAACATGTTTTAATAAAAGATGGCATTATATGTAAACATGTTTTAATAAAAGTAAACATGTTTACATATAAAAGTTATATGTAAACATGTTTTAACAGAAGATGACAAAATGTGTTTACTTCATCCAGTAAAAAAAAATAAATTTAAATTCCAGAAAGCTTTGTTAGCTTACAAAACTTGTTTTTTTTTATAAAAGCACAATAGTGAATAAACTGCCACATTCTCAGAACTCCTCAGTTCTGAGAAATTCTCAGATATTAATTATCAATTTTTACATGCTGTTTTAAATTACATTGCTTAAAACTATAACTGGTGAATATAACTAATAAACTGCTGCTAATAATCTCACAAGTAATTATGTGCATATGACATTCACTCAATATATATGCATATATTCAGGTATATGTGTTTGTGTGACTTCTAGTTCATAAAAATGTGAAAGCCTTCTGAGGTAGATGATATATTTCCTAGAGGTACATAATAGTGAGAGTGAAGACCTCAATTTTCATTGATTTTTAAATTTACCAAGGGAGTCATATTTTTAAGAGTCTTTCAAATATAATTTTGTTCAGTGTCATGAAAAGATAAGTGTAGGTTAATAAATGTGTATACAGGGGAAATAGCATAGTTTTAGGCTTTATAAAATTAATCTCTAAGAAAATGATACTTTAAGTTGAAAGACTGGTCAAGTAAGGAAGGGGGTTTTGGAGTGGAATGAGTGACAGAAGAACAGAAAAATGCAGAGTTCAGAGAGCAAGGTGGAAGGCACAGTCAATGAACGAAAAGGCAGTATGCTTGGCCGGCACCCAGCAATCAATGAGAGACCCATGGGGGACAATTCATACCAGGCTTATAGGTCAGCCAGAGGACACTGGTCATGGAAACTATTAAGTAGGACACAGACAAAATGAGAGATAGGAAAGGGCATTTAAAGTCAAGCTAACACATGGGAAAATACTAAATTTTACAAAATAGCACAGATAATTGAAGTATTGAAGAATCTTAAGGTTACTGATTCAAAGGTTAGTAGAGAGAAGCTTGATACAGATGGATCTGGAGACAGTAGTAATTAAGTGTACTATATTTCTTTAAACACTTACAAAAAATGTTTCAAGGGGGAAAAGTCAACATAATACCTCAGTCCTTTATCAAGGAAGCATCTCAAGAATACATTTCTGCACACGGATGAAGATAGTCTAGGGGTTAAGTTGTATTAGTACCACCAATTTGACTGCTGGCAAAGAGTCTAAGTATGAATGGGTATAATCCCGGAGACCCTAGAGCACACAGAGGATGGAAAGAGCACATGGAGGATGGTGGAAATAATTGTTAATATGACGGAGGCCAATAGGCACATCTCCAAGCTCCTGCATTGAACCACTGACACAGATGGCCAAGCATTTTTGGAATGGATCTACAGAAACTGCTTAGAAGTATGTGCACATACATACACACACACACACACACACACACACACACACACATACACACACCAAAAAAAGATAGTTACATATAGAGATACACAAATACAGATTTATGTAAGTTAATGACTTTTGGGTGTATCTGAGAGATTTTCAGACTTTTACTTACAGAATACTTATCATAGCCTAGAGATTTAGACTGAGAAATTAGATACATTTCCTACCCTTTCATGGAGGAAATATAAAAAATATCATTTGTATCACTTGTCTTCCTGTTATTCATAGATTTGCTCGAGTGGGCACCAGTAACATCTCCATACATCTTGCCACAAGCAAGGCATCTGCTTGCTCCAGAGACAGGAAGAGCCTCAAACCATTCCTTCAGGTCATGGGAATGAGGTCCATAATTGTTAATAGTTTTTGGCATATCAAATAAAACACGGGTAGCTTGCCAGTTTCTGCCATGTAGGTGGTATACTCTCACTAAAAGGCTCTCATCTCGAGCATTTAGAGACGAAACTTAAAGGGGAAAGATCAGGTTTTCTCTTGGGTGGAGCTCTGAGGTACTGTGGAGTCTGGATGTTGAGAATGACTGATCTCATGATGTGTGGGATGCTCTGGCTTCTTGCTAGGCTTACTGGGATGACAGATACAAGCTAGAACCTGCCTAGAACTATATACAGTGTATAAATGTGAAAGATCCTGGGAAGGACCTGATCCTAAAATCTAGTACTATCTAAGACTGTCCGGGAGGTCAGCTCCATGGGTTGCTTCCATGTGGGGCCAAGCGGCACAGCTGTGGGTCTGGAGTGGATGGGTCTGGAACTCTTCTGGGATTGCTGACGGAGCTGTGGGTCTGGCGTGGGTCTCCCAGAGTAGCTGGCATGGAGGTGTAGGAAAGAGCGGAGGAGCCCAAATCCCCGCCTCCAAGTCCAGCCAGTGTGTCCCTTGCCCCACATGTGTGAGCCAACCCTTGGAGCAATGTTGGACTCAGCCAGGGGCTGGCTGAGCCCCCTTACCAGGAGAGGTCAGCTTCCATGGGTTGCTTCCCACGTGGGGCGAGTGGTGCAGCTGTGGGTCTGGAGTGGATTTTATCTGGGTCCATATTTTATATGGGTCAGACCCATATAAAATATATATGTATGAATGTATACACATACATTAATATATAATATACATATGCATTTCATATAAATTTATATATAATTATGTATCTAGAACATATGGATATAATTTATATAATTATATGTAAGTATATATGTACATATTTAATACTACTATAAGATTAAAGGTCTTATAGAAAGAGATTCAAGGAATATGTATATTTATTGTACTCCTTTTGTAATTATAAAATATTTCAAATAGTTCTAATTTCCAAATAGAATAGATGTTCAGCCTTCCATAGATTGAATGTATATCAATGGCTATATTAAAATAAATGTATATTATGGCTATATTAAAATAAATGTTGCAGAAAGATTATTAAATTCCTGAAGATTTCTCAATGATATGTTTCTATCTGCAGGGAAAATAATGAAAAGATTTGAGCAATAAATTTATCAGGAAATTTTTTTCAGAGAACTTTCTCATTTTAAAGTCATCAATTTAGGGCCGGAGCGATAGCCCAGCAGGTAGGGCATTCGCCTTGCACCCGGCCGGCCTGTGCTGGCCGGGTTCAATCCCAGCATCCCATATGGTCCCATGAGCACCACCAGGAGTGATTCCTGAGTGCAGACCCAGGAGTAACCCCTGAGTGTTTCTGAGTGTGACCCAAAAAGCAAAAAATAAATAAATAAATAAAGCTATCAATTTATTCAATTATGGCTTTTAAATCTGTGTGACCTATTGATACTGCTTTTGCCTTTAACAAGGACTAGCTCAGCAAAAGGGCTCATTCAGATACTTGATGCCAACATGTTGAGGCTCTGCGTGAGCTGACACTGCTCACAAAACTTCCAGTCCAAAAAAAGCAGGTGACTAAGTCAAAATTTTTAGAAATTTTAGATGCAGTGAATTTCAAAAATTAATGGCACAGACCTGGTGGCAGAGGCATAGATATTTCTTGATCTACGTATCTGTAAGGAAAATTGTTTCAATCCAAACTGTTCATTTTATTCAGAAGAAATCTCCATGCTATAATTACTAATTTATTTTATAAATAAAGCCTTTAAAAAATCTCTTGCATACACACAAATTTTCTTTATCTTACAGGGAAAAACTATAAATTTCAAAGATTCAAGATTTCACCTATTATTATTATTATTATTATTATTATTATTATTATTACAAGGATATAACTGAATAAGTTGATTTTACAACTAAGGTCTTACTGGAATGGCTAGTCTTTAATGGCGTTTACTGATTCAGGGATAATCAGTTAAGGTTAGATACAATGTCTAAAAATTGTCCTCAAAAAAACAGGTCCATGGGCCGGAGTGATAGCCCAGCAGGTAGGGCGTTAGCCTTGCATGCTGCCGGCCCATGCCGGCCCGGGTTCTATCCCCGACATCCTATATGGTCCCCTGAGCACCTCCAGGAGTGATTCCTGAGTGCAGAGCCAGGAGAAACCACTGAGCATTGCCGGGTGTGACCCAAAATGCTAAAAAACAAAACAAACAAACAAACAAAAAACAGGTCCTGGTGTCTGAATTACAGAGTATAGACTCAAAAGTCAGGAAATTCACCTTCTGGCTGGTTAAAAATATTAACAAGGGGCCAGAGAGAGAGAGTACATCAGCTGACATGTTTGTCTTGCATATGATTGACTTGGGTTTAATCCCAGGCACTGCATTTGGGATCCTTACAACAATAGGGGAAAAATTCCTGACCATGGAGTCAGGAAGCAATCTTTAAGACAGTTGGGTATGGCCCCAAAAACACACAAACACAAATCAAAAAACCAAAAAGTAAATGTTAAACTTTATAAGTATTTAGAGCAGTAGTACATTCAAATATGTAGGTGATCCAACAGAAATCTGGCCTATGGTTGCTTGGGCATGTTAGTTTTAATTTACTCCAATGATAAAGACTTTTAAAAGTTCAATTGGTTATCCGTGACCACATAATACAGAAAACTCTATTACCCAATTTCTATATCTTATCTTTCTATGAGCCTATCAATCAACAATAACCTTTGTATATTACACTTTTCCTATTTTAAGAAAAAAAACATGTGTCCAAAATAATTACACCATTGGTTTTTTTTTTTTTTTTTTTTTTGGTTTTGTTTTTTATATTTCAAAAAAAATATACCAGTAAACAATTAGCACAGAGACAAAAGTTAATAATTCATTATGTTATGACATTCCAATTATATATTACTTATAGTTAATATGAAAAAGAACTTCAAGATTTAAAATTTTCAACTCACTAACTGACTTTAGGTAAATAAAATAGCAACTACTTTGGCATCCAGTATTAGTATAAAAATAATTTTAGTATAATTTAAATTTTATGTTTGCAATTTATACATAATAGCTTATTATATTAAAGAAATAAGGTTTTACATCTCGTTTTAAATACCAGGAGTCAAATCAAAATAGTTTATATATAAGTAGAGTTGTACACTGGTATGTAATACAAATTAACTTTTTTTGGGTCACACCCGGCGGCGGCTCAGGGATTACTCCTGGCTCTGCACTAAGGAATTACTCCCAGTGGTTCTCGGGGGACCATTAGGGATGCCGGGATTGAACCCAGGCCAGCATGGGCTGTCGCGTGCAAGGCAAATGCCCTACCTGCTGGACTATCACTCCGGCCCCTTAAATTGACATTTCAAACAGATTAGATATGTATCCAATTCATACTTACCCATGAAATTGAGATAGCCTTCTCCTCCAAGTGCATGAGTAATGAGACGAATCATTTTGTGAAGTTGTATTCCACGATCAATAACTGGAGTAAAAGGAGCTAAAACACTCATGTTGGTATACATTTCAGCATCCATCAACCAAAATGCCAATGTCTTATCCCCAACAAGTGCCTATGGACATAAGAGGCAAAAAAATAGGTATCATGAATTGTGATTTATACTAAAATAAATGTCAAAGGCAGAGCCTGGCAAGCTACCCGTGGTGTATTCGATATGCCAAAAACAGTAGCAATAATGGACCTCATTCCCAAGGAATGGAGACGTTACTGGCACCTGCTGGAGCAAATCAATGATCAACGGCAAGACAAGTGATACAAGTGAAGTGATAGCTTTCAACAGTGCTGGACACTTTAAATGTCAAAGGATGGAAAAAAGTTATAGGAGAGATTTTTAAATTATGAATTCCATTTGCTTATATATATAGCTGAATATATATGAGTAAGATATGTTAGAGAATAAAATATTTGTTCTCAAGATTAATTTTATTTTAGAAAAGAATTGGAAAATTTTACAAAATCTACATAAATATTTGCTATACCTAACATGATTCTTCAATATTCTAGATTTAAACACTTGATTTAATGTTGAGAACAATAAATATAGTTTCTAAGTAGTTTTCATACACTTCATTTGTTTAGAAAAACATGAAAATTTCTAAAAATTATATGCATATACTTATGCTATGTATATATGTGTGAATTTATCTATAAATATTATGTATACTATATCACATAATACATGGCTTTGGCAAGTTAAAAACAAAAATTTGCTTTCTTATTGCACTTGACATTCAACCTACAATCATTTTATATTATATTAAGATAGAACTAACTAATGAATGGGGGCAGGTAACTGAGAAATTCAAAAAAAGAAATCTGATAGTCATTTATTTTTCTTTTTGGGTCACACCTAGTGATGCTCGGGGTTACCTCTGGCTCTGCACTCAGGAATTACTCCTGATGGTGCTCAGGGGACCATACTGGATGACAGGGATCTAACTTGAGTTGGTCACATCCAATGCAAACACCCTATGCACTGTGCTATCTCTCCGACCCTAAAGAAGCATTTTAATTATCTTAATTATTCATGTTTAAAAACTACTAAGTGTTCACTGACCAAACCTAATATATATATATATATATATATATATATAGTATATAAAAATCTACGAGAGATAGTATAGAGGATAAGGCACCTGTCATGATTATTTATGGCCAATAACAGTTTGATTCAAGGCACCATACAAGGTCCTTTGAGCACCACTAATAGTGAACTGTGGGGGAGCTCTGCCTTCTACCCCCGGCCGGCGAGGAATGGATGAAAACTCAGGAATCCGATGCAATTTTAAAAGGCTTTACTTATCACAGGTTCAGGCATACAAATCAGTAAAAGGAAAAGCCCGGTGCTTAGGATTCCAGGCTAGAACCTCAGCCACGTGTAGTCCAAGATGGCGACCACCATGTGTAAAGGCCTTGTAAAAGGAGAAGACTACGAGACTCCCAAGAAGGGTGAGCACTCACAAAGAGAGAGAGCCCAAAAAAGAAGCGCGGGAGAGAGGAAACAGGCTAGTTTTATACACCTGCCACTCAGACCTTCCTCCCACTATTATGGAAAGCAGGGAGGGTCCAATGCCCTTAGGTAATCCCTCCCTGTACCTCACCTAGGCCCTTTAGTATGCTAATGTTTTGAGCCAAGATCTGCCTTGGAAATGCCTTTATAGGGTAGAGAAGGGGGTTTCTGAGATGGCATGTCTCTGTACCAAAGACTAATACTAATGCCAGTTAAATATTTCTCCAAGCCTTCACAAGTCTCTTCTACTTCATTGTAGTTTTGTATTTTAGTTGCCTTTGAGTATATCAGGGAGCCATGCTTGTTTGCTTGGAAGCAAACAGCATTTCTCTCTGGTCTAATTACTTAGGGGGTCCTATGTGGCCAGGCCAATATGCTGGTAAGATCTAGCTTTCCCACGATGATTGTGGTAGCTTGGGAGAATATTTATACCAGCTAGTACAGCATACATGGTCAGATAAACTGCCACATTTAGACTACCCCCTTATCTACGAAGTGATTTGCAGGCGGCAATTCAGAGCAGATGCAGCGGCCCTTAGGAGTCCTGCAACAGTGAACAACCCTTAAAAAAGTAACACCTGTTACAGAGGCAGGGTGGGGGTGGGGTGGAAGTGAAACTGGGGTCACTGGTGCTGGGAAATGTACCTTGGTGCTGGGAAATGTGCACTCGTGGAAGGATGGGTGTTAGAACACTGTATAACTGAAACCCAATCATGAACGGTTTTGTACGAATGGTCTATCTCATAGGAATCAATGAAATTTTTTAAGTAATATATAATGAAATCTTTGTTTTAATTTTTGATATTCATTAGCTGTGTTCATGGCTTACTCCTGGCTTTGTACTTGGGGGTCACTTCTGATGACTGAAGGATTTAAGGGAGAGTATATGTGGTGTAAAGACTGAACCAGTGTTCATCACATGCAATAAAAAGGTTTTACCCACTGTCTGATCTCTCTGGCAATATTGTGACATCTTTTAATGAAACTATGGTTCGTTTACATTAATATTTGTAATTTTACTATCACTGTAACAATCATGATTTTTCTAATACTTTAGCTTATAAACAAGCAGTACTCTATACTTTAATCAAAATGACACTTCCTTAAAGTACTGCTGCTTGCAGATTTTCTCATTCTATGGTCTTTGTCCTTCCCCAAGGACCACAAAATAACTGGCTCAAAATGTACTGCTACCTTTTTTTCTTTAAAACCACAAAAAATCTCAGAGTTAATTAGTAAACAATTCTCCTGAAAACTCTTCACCTTAATAAAGCAGTGACTTTGTTCTCAGACATATTGGTGAGTACATCAAATACAGGCAGATAAAATGACTATATTTTATGGGTTCAGTTGTGTTCTTGTTTGCCATAATTCATATTGGAGAGTCAATACCCCATATAACTGACCTGGAGCCAAGGAAGTTAGAGAGAGCTCTTAATCCAAGAGTGACATTTTCACATAAAAAGGGAAACAGCAGCAGGGGTTAAAATGCCCAGCAAAGAGATATGCAGACAGAGAAAAGAACACTCAGACCCTTCAACTGAGGCCTTACGAGAAGAGAACATGAATCAACTGATATCTCAACCCTGGGCTGCAATCTTCATAAACATGAAAACAAATTCTGCTGCTCAAGTCGAACCTATGTGACATTTTGTTAAAATGGTCCTAGTAAAGTAATACACAGTCTAATAAGCACAGTACAGTGGGTAGGGTGTTTACTGAGCATATGGCTAACCTAAGTTTGATCCCCATATTTCCATATGGTCTCTCATATAATATCATGACATATTTTGGCAATGTCATGACACTTCTGAGCCCTGCTAGGGGTGATCCCTGAGCACAGAGTAAGAAGTAAGCCCTGAGCATGGCTGGATGTGGCCCCAAACCAAAATGAAACAAGGAAGTATGTAAACTATTTATGTGTGCTATAAGATTCAATGAAGATTTGGCAACAGCTTGGTATCTTTTTTATACATTCCTGACAATCTGCAACAAAAAGCAGAGCTGCTTGAATATCCAAAGCATGAAATAATTTTTGGTAAATCTACAATATATATGAATATTTAGGCAAGCAATCTCTCAGTTAATTTTTTAGTTTGTTGACCTCACTAATTTATTTAGTCTTTCAAGGATTAGGGCCAAGAAACAAAAAAAATGTTGTGAGTCCCAAATGTACTACTACTTCTAGCATTACGAAATAGGAAGAAATACGTCAAAAACCCAGGGGGGGAAGTCTCCCGGCGGGTTAAATAACTTAAAAGGTTTTATTGTTTGTCAAACCAAAAAAAAAGAAGAATCCGCAACACAAGTCTGTTGGTTTTCACAATGCTCTGTATTTGGTGAATGGTTCTTCCACTATTGACTATTTGGTTATAACCTAGTTTTTTAAGTATATGTTTGATATGTGCTATGGGCAGTTTAAGTTGAAAACTAGCACTACCCTAGTTTTATTTTACTTTGTGGATTAGTTATTTGCTTTTTGACTTACATCTGGCGATGCTCAAGGGTTACTCCAGGTTTAGCACTCAGGAATTTTTCTGACGGTGCTTAGGGGACCATATAGGACGGCAGGGATCAAACCCAGGTTGGAAGCATGCAAGGCCAATGACCTACATGCTATACTATCACTCTTGCCCATTACCCTAATTTTAAAGATGAATAATTTAGCAAATGCCTACTTCATGATTTAGTAAACTTTGTGAAAAGCTATAGAAATAATAAACGTCTCCTTTATTTACTAGTTGGGAAATGATAAATGTCCTTTGTTTACTATTTAGAATTATGGGACTTTCTCTGTATTTCAATTCCTTAAGACTCATTGTGGGCTAAAAGCCAGGTAAAATAAATAAAGGGGTATGGCTCTGGTCCAACTGACTTTAAACAACAGAAAACAGGTAGAATTGAACCCCTGGGCCTTTGTAGCTGCCCTCTGGTTCACTTATATTTTCTTAATAATTAGAGGAGACACCTGAAGAATCACCTCTTTAACTTAGATGGCTGATTTCTGCTAAAGTCCAGAAGCTGTTTTTACTGTTTCACTTTTCTTCACACCTGTGCTTTAAAGCAGTTTGAATCCTTTTAACAATAAGAAGCACATTTTATGCTGGTTACATTTGTGAGGAGTAATGTGGGTTTAAATAATTAAAATGCCCTTCCTTCCCCTTTTCCCATTTATTTGTGTTTCCGGACTGACTGAGGAATAGTCCTAATGCTAAGACTGGAAATACAAAGATAATGAACACAGAATTTCTATCTAAACCATGATGAGAAGACAGAGAAGGAAGCACATACTACTTCCCTATACACTTAGATAAAACCTTTTGGGAAAAGTGGATTATTTTCCCAATACATTCGGTCCTCATTAGGAGTTCCCAATATAAAGTAGGCACTTGCAGGAATGTGGGGAACAGTGCAAGATTGGGGCCAAGCTAACCTATTTGGAAATGGGTGGAAATTTGTAGTACTGAAGAATACAGGATACTCATAAAATGTTTAGAGGTTCAAACTGAGAAAAGAAGGTGGAAACCGGCTTTCGCCATTCTGTGAGTGGCCCTGAAAGAGAAAAACTTAATGTAAACCTCTGCATTTACAAATAGGGTTTGCTCTTTTGAAAACCCCCTCAGTTGCTTTAGAAAAGCTGGACTGAGGCTGAAAGGGACAGGGTAAGGGCGATCAATTAACCACAGATTTTGATGATTGAAAGAAGAAAAAAAAAGATGAAAGCTTATCAAAGGCATAAAATACAATCTCTAGAAGGAAGATAAAATGGGAAATTAAAATTAACCTGGATCTGCACCAATATTCCTCTCATTATAACAAAGGAAAACACGTACAATTGCATTTACAACTGTCATTACAATCTTTTAATTACAGTTTGGCAGGGTGAAAATAGAAATGCATTTTGAAGCTAGAATTTATAGATCTACAAATAATTTTAAACTGCTTTTTAAGTAGGAGCAGTTTTCACAGAAATGTATCTACAGAGATGAATATGTGTGTGGTAGGCTATGACCATTTGCATTAAGCATGATTGAATATAGACAGTTTAATGAACAGAAAGAGAGAGATAGACAGAAGAAGAATAGGAGGAATGGCGCCTGGTATAGAGGCGGGCTGGGGGAGGGGAAGGGAATCTGGGGACATTGGTGGTGGGAAAAGTGCACTAGTGGAGGGATGGGTGCTGCAACATTGTATGACTGAAACCCAATCATGAACAGCTTTGTAAATGTCAATCTCTCAGTGATATTAGAAAAATAAATAAATAAACAGACTAGAGAAGGGAGAGAGACAAGGAGAAATAATAAGGATGTGTTTTACACACACACACACACACACACACACACACACATAATCATTTACCTGGTCATGGCTCTCTGAATAAGCAATGCACTTTTCTAGGTAGCGTCTGTTTGTGAGTGTGTGGACGATATTGCCCATATTCCAATCTTCATCCTTAAATTCTTTAATCAGCTGATGCAAGAGAGAAAACAGTTTGAATAAATGATTTTTATGTTAATTAGCAATCTGAGGGTAGACATCTACTTACCTGAACTACTTGGCATGCAGAAAAAAAAATTGCCCATAGCAAAGAGATGATTATTTAAACTGATGCTGTGAAATTCTACTTTAATAGAAAGTGTCCAGATGTCCAGATGACATTGTTATTGCACATCTGCTGGCTTTCATGCAGCGGGTTTGATCATTACACTCTGGGTTTTCACAACCATTTTCTTCCCTACACAACTTCTATGTCTTCATTAATGAATACAGTAAGTGCTGCTGAGCAATAAGGCTTTCTGTAATGCTCACAAGTGGAGATAAACTTGCTACATTTTTAGGTCTGAGTGAAAAATAATTTTGCAGTTCTGCCCCATTCTTTAAACATGGTAATTTTTAAAAAACAATCAGTATCTGCAAACTTTGAAGCTAATTTATCAGGAAATAATGATTATCTTAACAGAAGGCACATTTTTATAGCCTCCTTCAGCTCCCATCCAGTCTATCACCTGATATGTATACTGTGATGCTCTCTGATGTAAATGACCTCACTACGATCTTCACTAAGATCCACTCTTAGGCCATTAATTGCTTCTATTAAGCGTCCGCTGTACATGTTGACAAGACTAACTCTATCTCTTTCTGCCAAAGGTTGTCCTTCTTAGTCTACCCTTGTGGAAACTGTTGAGTCTTTGGTTTTCCTACTCATCCAGGTATCTGCCAAAGTCTCCTCCTTTTCTATGAGATTATAAAACAAGTTTTCCCCTAGTAACATACTGAAAACAGGCTTATCCCTTTCATTTATCACATTTTGCATGTGCTCATTTCTCTGTTGAGAAAGTCAACTGCAAAGTGATAAGAATTATAAAATAATCTTCATGATGCTCCCATGTAATCACACCTTTATGCAATCCTTCACCTAGACTATAGTAGGAACTCTAATTATGGTAGATTGTCCCTTTGAAGGCAACAGGAGATTATGACTAATGTTTTTAAGTGGCCAGTTGTATGGTAATTTGCTAAATAGCAATAGGAAAAATTATTTTGGTACAGGCAGTGGGGTTTGGACTATTCAAATCCCCACCTCAGTGTAATTCAGTTTGTGCTTAGACATCCTCTGTGAGTATAGAGTGACTACTTGGCCACCAGCAGACAGATTATATTAGTGGAATTATGACTGTTTATCATGTTCACAGTTTAGTTCCCAGAATATATTCTTACACATGAATAAAATTTTTTGACATCTGATGGAGTTAAGGATATTGAAATAGGAAGTTTATACTAGATTCACTGGTAGGTCCACTTGAGACAGGGGCCTTTCTAGATGGTATACATGACGGCAATGCATTCATGTCAGAGTGAGAGTGTTAGAGAGACTTGCTAGATGGTTGAAGGACCATCTAGAAATACAGATATCTATGCAGGTAGAAGTTAGGAAATGACCATTTCCAATAGGAAGGGCATTTTCCCAATATCTTTATCGGAGTCTGGTAAATCCATTTCATGTCTGTGATCAACAGAACTAAAAGTTCTATGTCACTGTAACTTTGTTTTAAGTTGTTTAAAGCTGATGTTATCAGATATTGCATAATTTGACAAATGAAGTAAGAAAAATATAAGCTGAAGAAAGAGTACAGCAGGTAGAGTGCTTGCCTTCCATGTGTCCATGTGGATACAACTCATGGCACCACATATGGTCCCCTGAGCACCCTCTGTAGCAATTGCTGAATGCACTGTCAGGAGTTAACACTGATCACTCCTGGGTATGCTGTCCCCAAATAATTAAAATCTTAAAAATCATTGAGAATAACCAAATATAATTATAAAATTGACACAATAGACAAATTTATAATATATAATCAAAATTATGAAATGTTTAACTGATAGTGTGTTTTTGGTTTATATCTAAAATTGCATTTATTTTTGAAAACAAAAGAGAGTCAAAAAATTCTTAAACTGGATGCAGAAAGAGAGTTCTACATGGAAGAAAAGAAAAAGATACGCTGAACACCAAGTTTTAAAACAAAAAGACTTCTGTCCTATAAAAGTCAACATGAAAAGATAAGCAGCAGGAGAGAGAAATATTTGCCAACCATATATCCAACAGGAGAATTGAACATAGAATACATAACAAACTCTCAGACTGGCATAGCAAACAAATAATCCAATTAGAAAATAGACAAAATACATGAACAGATGTGTTATAAGAAATAAGGTATATAAGTTAAATATACAAATGAAAAGATGTTCACTGTCACAAGTCATTAAGAAAATGCAGGTCAAAGCCACAGTAAAATAGCAGCAGACACCTACTAGGATGGTTAAAATGAAAACCAGTGGCAACGGCCAGAGCTACTGCATGAGAAAATACAAAAACTGAATCTCCCAATGTTGCTGGTAGGAATAAAAACTGTTGCATTCACACTGGGAAAGCTTAGTTTCTTAAAGAAACTAAAAAATAAATTTTAACAATATTCATCTTCAAATAACATGTAATCAGTAATTCAATTTGTACATTTATAAACCCAAACATAGAAATATATGCAATCATAAAAATATATATAATTTTTTTTGGGCGTCACACTCGGTGATGCTACGTCACCCAGTTACTCCTACCTCATCTCTCTGGAATTACTCCTTGGCATCATATGGGATGCTGGGGATAGAACCTAGGTCAGTCGCATGCAAGGTAAATGCCCTACCCGCTGTGCTATCTCTCTGGCCCCGCATAAAAAATTTTTATAGAAGCTATGCTGACAAGGTTCCAAACGAAAGTAAGTAGGTATTTTTTAACTAAAGGACAAGTAAACCAACCAAGATATGTATGTACTTAGAAATATGACTTAGTAATAAAAGGAATCATTTCCTGAGGCTGGAGCAATAGCCTAGCAGGTATAATGATTACCTTGCATGTAGGAGGTCAAGTGTTGCTTGATCTCCAGCATCACTTACGGTCCCCTAAGTTGACAAGGAGCGATCCCTGAGTGCAGAGCCAGGAGTAAGGCTTGAGCACAGATGGGTGCAGCTAAAAAAATAAAATGAACCCAAACCAAATCGACTTATGTATTAAAATTCATAAGGAATTTTAATGAGTGAAAAATGACAAGTTGAAGTTACACATTATATGATTCTATTTTTTTATTACATTCTTAAAAGGGGGATATTTAATAGAGCTAATAATAGTATTTGACCAAAAGTTATGAAATTATTGAGGACAGAAAGGAAATAATAGTTTTAACTATAAAGGCAACAAAATGGAATTCTGAATTGATTAAAATGTTCCCTACCTTTGCCAATGCTAGTAATCCAAATTGTGATATTAATCAGTGTATTCAAGACATTAGAATTGGGGAATACTAGTTAAGTATATACAAGATCTCACTATATTTCTTGAAATTGTCTGAGAATCCATAATTACCTTTAAAACTTATATGTAAATGACGATAACGTATTATCTCACACTTGTAAGAATCGCTTATGTAAAAATAGTTCAGAAGCAGCAAATGATGGTAAGGATGCAACTGACGCAGAGGTTTCATTCTCACTACTATCCTAGGAATACAAAAACATTCATTTGAAAAGGATATATATAACACCTCTGTTCAGCAACGTTTACAATAGCCAAGATATGGAACTACCCAAAGTTAAAAAAAAAAAGACTGGTAAGTATACACAATGGAATACTACTCAGCCCTAAAAATTATGGAATTCTATATTTTTTGCCAAAACATAGACAAAAACTAAGAGAGAAGTGTTAAGCAAAGTAAGTCAGATGAAGAAGGCTAAATAATCCATGATTTCACTCATATATAGTATAGACGAATCAGAGAGACTGGACAATGATAAATGAAAATAAATACTTAGAACATGACAAAGAGACAGTGACTACCAAGGCTAGAGGGAGGGAATGGTAAGTGGAATGGGCAATCATTGTTGCTACTATAAAAATAGTGAAAAGGAAGTAAAACATTGATGTAATAAAAAATAAAGGGCTGGAGCGATAACACAGTAGGTAGCTTATTTGCCTTGCTAGGAAACTCATTAGCTTACTCGACATCAAGTATAAATGACTTTATAAAACATTTTGTCAGATTTTTTGCTTTTGGGGGTCACACCCAGCGATACTCAGGGGGTTACTCCTGGCTAGGCACTCCAGGAATTACTCTGGGGTGCTTGGGAACCATATGGGATGTGAGGAATTCAACCCAGGTTGGTCACATGCAAGACAAATGCCCTACCTGCTGTACTATTGCTCCATCCTTTAAATAATTTGTTTTTGACCTGATAATATTCAACAGGGCAGTATAAATGGAGAAGCAGACGTTATATGTGTAGGGAGCTAACGTCAGAGCCTTTCACTGCACAAATTAGCTTAGGGTGCAAGAGAGAGCTGAATAGAATGCAACACACACTTCCTCCGTAGTTCAATGTAAAGTCACCATTTTTACCACTCTAATTTTATGGCACCAGTTCAAGGGGCTCAACATGCTTATTTGATTCCTCTATGATTCTACATATGTAGCCTATGGTTATGCCTGACATCAGAAATATTCTATATAAAATCTATGTCTAAGCAACAATTTTAGGCCTTTAGGGAAACATTAAATGAAAAACATGTAATCCAAAATCACTAACATGTCACTAAGCTATTACTGATAAAATAGTGTTAATAATAATGCATAAGCTACTGTGTTCATTCTAATACATGGAAGAAACTTTTATATGCTGAGAGAAGGAAAGTATGAGTGGAAAATCTGTTGAGAAAACATCAAAAAAAGAAGGTTCGAGGACGTAGGCAGTAACACCTTCTGCAGTGTTTGATGGTTTTCAGTTAGATGCTTTGAAGAAGTTGTTTTAAATATACATCATTAAAGCTTCATAGAACAGCAGAGATAATTCAAAAGTCCATTCAATAGATCATATTATATGGCTTTTGAGGTCACACCAAGTGATACTCTGGTTACTCCTGGCTAGGCACTCAGGAATTACTCCAGCTGGTGCGTGGGGAACCACATAGGATTGCCACTACTACTGATAGAACTACTACTCTCCCTTTATCAGAATAATGAAAATGTGAAGCTCTCATTGAGATTTTTTAGCTATCTAAAGCAGATATAACAGTGAAGCAGAACTTTATTGGAAAGAAATAGGTGATGAGAAAGAACTCAACAAAAAGCTGTGCATATGCAGAAGGTCAAGGTTCTATCCTCAATACCATATGATACCCTAACGATGGCCAGGAATAGCCCCACAAAGCAACAGGTGGAGTAAAAAAAACAAAAACAAAGAATAATTAAAAATAGGGGCTGGAGCGATAGCACAGCGGGTAGTGCATTTGCTTATATGTGACCAAACCAGATTCGATCCCTGGCATCACAGATGATCCTGAGAACCATGTGGAGTAATTTCTGAGTGCAGATAGAATAATAATCCCTGCATATCGCCAGGTGTGACCCCTACACAAAAAATAACAATTAATAAATAACAAATAAAAATAATTACCAATACCAATCAGCATTTGAGTAGAACTTATTACTTTAAGTATAATATCAAAAACTAAAACGGTAACAAATATATACACTTGAAAATAATAAATCAACCAGCAGGAAACATAGTTTTCACAGGGAAATCAAACTAAATCATACCTGGATCCATTTATCTGGAATTGCCATGGCTAATCGGTAGTCAAAACCACCTCCTCCCTGAGAGATCGGACAACACAGAGCCGGCATTCCTGAGACATCCTAAAACAAAATTCATCAGCATTATCAGTACATAATGCACACTTTTTCTGTGTGCTAAATTCTTTTCTCACATCAATACCTGTTCCAATAAATAAAATGACAAGGGGCAGTTCACTTTAGAGTATTTTAGTCACAGAATTAAAAAGGTAGATAGAATTATGGAGCATATCTCATTTCCCTTTTAAAGATTCTGAAGTCTTTGAAAACGTTTGAAGCTAAAGACCAACTTTGTTCTTATAAAGACATTTTTATTTTCCTGAATACTACATTGAGAATACAAATGAGGTAAACTATTACTGTTTACTGATAGTTTCCCAGATTTATTTTTAAGTATCGTCATTTTTATTAGTTGTAGCTTTTATCAAGAAAATGAATATATAGGGGGCCGGAGCGATAGCCCAGAGGGTAGGGCGTTTGCCTTGCACGCGGCCGGCCTGTGCTGGCCTGGGTTCGATCCCGGCATCCCATATGGTCCCCCTGAGCACCGCCAGGAGTAATTCCTGAGTGCAGAACCAGGAGTAACCCCTGAGCATTGCCGGGTGTGACCCAAAAAAAGCAAAAAAAAAAAAAAAAAGAAAAGAAAAAAAAAAGAAAATGAATATATAGAGGGGCTGGGTCAAAAAAGTACAGCAGGTGGAAGGCCTGGACTTGCAGGTCAGTCCTTGGTATCCCCTGTGGTCCTCTGAACCCCACAAGGCGATCCTTAAGCTCAGTCAGAAGTAAGCTCTGAGTACAAGCAGGTATGGCCCCAAATAAGAAGTCAAGGGAAATACATGTGGCTTATATAACACTTATCTATCTATTTTACTTGCTCTCTCCTATAAAACATTGACGTGAACTAAGCACTTAGCTTCAGATGAGATAGGAAGAAGAGCTAGAACATAAAGAGTAAAGAATTAAGATGGCTTTCACTATCAGTTATACTTGGAAAGACGCCTTGTAGATATCGAGGAAATTGTTTTTACTTAGCAGATACAGAAGCAGGATTATTAAGGTGAACACATCTTTGAAGAAAACTTTCTCAATGGGAAAGCCAGGACTAAGGTGTCAGGTCTTTCAACCTTTCGATAGTGTCTCTAAAATCCGTGGCACTCCATCTCTAGACCACAAGATAAGCAAGTCAAAACAAAATGAAATACAACTGGTATAAGGACCAGCTATAATAACATATAATATTAAAAAACTGTGATAATTTATGAGCCAAGTACTAGCAATTCTAAATTCATATTAGCCTTCCAATAAGTCACACTGTTTGCTCCTTTTATACAGCACCGACTTATTTAATCTTCCTTTATATTAGGGTTGTTTAGATGAATTTGTTTCAAAATAGTTTCTATTCTTGTTGAGTTCCAGTTTCATTTCTAGTTTCTATTCACATAACTGCTGACAAGTTAACATTATATGAGAACTTTTTACTACTATTTCCATTGCTTTCTATAAACGATAATCAAAAAGCTTAAATAAAAAATTCTTCAGATTCAATTCAGCACATACTGAAACATTAATTATTAGCTGTTTGGTGATTTGTTTTATCATTCAATGACTAGAATGTAAGGTTTTTTCTGCTTTTTTCTGCTTTGGTCTGAAAGTACTATCAGGAATCTGTGGAGTGAACAGACTGTAAATACTATTAAGAGCAAGAAGACATAGCACATAATCGGGGCATTTCATAAACTAAATCTAAGTATAAGAAATATTTTTAATATCATGAAATAGTCTGTGATACAGTTTCAATGGTGTTTAACTGAAGTCCACTGAGTTAGAGATACTGAACTTGTCCATCATTATTTCCCACTACGTCAGCTTTTACATACTTTGCCCATTTGGACAAGGCATAATATAATAAAAGTATTATAATTTTCTTCCTATTCATGTTAAATGCATTTACACTTATATTATAAATCATTTATGAAATATAATGGTCCAAACATATCCTTGGGTAATTTTCCTCACTTCTCATAAGACAATCCATATATCAGTCTCTGAAACTCAAATACTCTCTGTCCACAACACTATCCCTAAAATCTTCCCATGAAAAACAGGCAATAATAAATGTCTGTCCTCTGACTCCCAAAATAATCATATTTTCATGAAAGAGAGGTATAAGTAGATCATATAGTGGAATACTTTTGAAATTAATTAATATCTTCATTAATCATCTTCTTTTAACATTATAATATAAAATTGAAAAAAGCTTGATTAACAGTAAATATGCATTCAAATTATTTTTTAAAGTCACAATTACCAGGGAGGTAGAAAATATGGTTCCTTATTGGCATAATACACTTGTAGAATCTGTATTAAACATTAATTACCTATACTTGTCACTTAATTTATAGAGAAGGCCTTTCCAAAAAAGATTTAAAAAAAAAAAAGAAACCAAGGAACCACATTTGACTGGTGATTGCTCTTAAATATTAAAATTACTTTACAAGAAAACATTAAAATGTGTTCTATATTTTTTAAAATGTGTCTTAAGGATGAGTCTGAAAGAAAATACAACCTGCATTAATACATTTGGGTGTAAATTGGTCTTATCTCCTAAATCTAAACCCTAGAAAACTGCTCCAAATTGCAGCTCTCTTTTGGTAAGCTATCCATTTAAAATATTATTGAGAGGGTGAACATAATGACCACTAAAATATAATTTCAGTATTAAAATATTCACATTTAACAGCATAGTATATTAAAATGACCCTTGCATTTCAAACACATTTGAAATAGCTTTGATGAGACAATGTCTAGAGTTCTTATAAATAATCCAGAAGGAAAAATATTCAATTACAAATATTTTTAATTAATGCAACAAAAATTACTTTATGTTATTGTAAATATATTCTAGAAATGTTAAGTAAACTCAATTTTAATAGCTTAATTATAAATTGAATTTTATTATAGGATGTCATGTAAAATTGCACTTATTTGTTACACAATTTTCTTTTTTTTAAGTTTCATGAGGATCAATTTCACATTTTAAAGAGACTCCCACTAGACAGAAAACTGATGTATTGAAATTGAAGTAGTTTTCAATTTAAGTAGAATAAATTGAAGACAAATCTTGTTTAAAAAAGATCTAAAACCAAGTAATATAAAGTAGGCTAAAGTCTCAAAGTTTCATAGGTAGAAACATTGGTAATCAGACAAGAGCTCCCTAGTTGATGAAACTATTTTACTTGAAATGAGCGGAAAGATCAATGTAACAATTTTAAGTCCCATGTATTAAATAATTGCTTCTTTTTCTTCATACCCTCTTTTTGATCATGCTGTCATTAATTGTTTGTAGCAATTTGTCATGTGTAATATCTCTACTTTGGATTGCTGTAAAAAATAATTGACAAAATGATAACTCTTTTGATGTTTGAAAGATAAAATTAAAATACATGAGAAATGAAATCTTAGTCTTAAAAAGATATCCAGCGCACAAAGTATCAGCCCAATAATTAGCAAGATTTCTAAGTTATGACCAACTGTAGGGATAAAGGGTGAAAAAATAAAGCAGTTTATCAAAATGTATTATAATTCTGAGATTTATTTCTGTTCTACTTAAGATATTTTATTTCACAGAATTTAGAGTTGTAGATCAATTCCCTGAAGATATTGGTAAGACAAATGGTCAGAAGAAAGTAGCTTTTCATAGAGACAAACAAGAAAATGATAGCACTTAGAGATTTTTTGATTTTTGAGAAAAAGACAGAAAAAAAGTTTCAAATTAAAAAAAATGTTACAGAAAAAAAAAAGCCATGACTGCATTTAATTCCACTAAAGAAAAATGGTGAAAACACACCTGAATCCCTTAAAAGTCATATGATCACTATGTCAACCACTACACTTTGTACAGAACAGTTTTAACAAATTAAATTGAATTTTAATAATAATTCTTAACTAGAAAACTTAGAAAACCAGAGGGATTTTAGTACTCAATCTAAATTAGCATAAGCATTTAACAAACTTCTTTAATTTATCACATTTATCACCAAGAGGGAATTGTCAATTATGCATATACCGAATTATATCATTATGGTGCAGCTTTGGGACAGTTAATCATGAGCCTTCAGTAATCATGAATAACTAGTGAACATTTGGCAATCCAAGAGCAGTAACATAAACAAGAAAGGTAATCGCATCAGAACAAGAGGCTTCATAGAAGCTCACAAGCAGTGATTCATGCCATCTCTAATGATTAAACAACAAAAAAATTAAACGAGAGAGAGAGAGAGAGAGAGAGGCACATCAATATTCAATTCCTTACTCTGTTGAAGGTCTCATGGCAGAAAAGACCTGTCCACTTATTAGGATATTTTACTTTCTAACCACTGGCATTTTTTTAACAATGCAATGATGAAAAGTAATTAGTGTACACTATCTCCTAATAGGAAAACACTGAATCTAAATTAAGGGCCGGCCACTCATACAAGGTAGCAGCAAGCCTGTAAAGATACAATTTCATTACACAATTATTGACAACATAATATTAATTATTCGAATATTATGTGCTGGCAAAATGTTGTAAACTAAAGGGGGTCAGGGATAGGAAATGATTTCAGCCATACCTCAGCTATTGTGATAGAATCTGGATACAAAGTGTGAACCAAATGATTTGCTAACATGAGATAAATCAAGGCATCTTCATCTACTTGGAGTCCAAAATATTCATGGTAATCACCTGAAAAACCTTGGCCTAGAGAAAAACAAATAAAAATACTAAGGCATTATATTCATAAGAAAGTGCTAATTCTACATGAATGTTCTCACCACTTTACTGGTATCATTTTTGTTATAACAGTAAAGTAAATAAGCCTCCCTACCACATAATGTTTTCAGGAGCAAATAAAATATATATGACCTTGCAATAAAGAACATTCCATGTGAATATTCTTAGTATGAACAACTCTATGATTTAATTTTTTTATGAAATTAAACAAAATAATTGCAGCGCAATAGAAAAAGTAACTTTAGTTTGTTTTATAGCTGCACATTTTGTGCTAGGGATAGAACCCAAGCAAATCACACTCTCTAACTTACTAAGCTCTCTAGAGCACTAATAATAATAATACCAACAATATAATAATAATTTAACTATATTTCAAAGGAAAATATGTGAAATTATAATAAAGGGGAAGTCTAAATATAAATATTTAGGGACATTCATGTCACATCAAGACCTGCTAGTATTTGTCAGCCTTTAATGAAATCAAGTATGAAACTCATAAAATTAGCACGTTATTACATTGCTATAACAGTTTCAACTTATGGACTGTAGTACAGCAAGTAAGACACATGCCTTACACATAGTTGAGCCCCAGTTTACTCAGCAGCACCACATATGAGCCTCCAAGACATGCCAGGAGTGATCTCTGGGCAGAGTCAGGAGCTAGCCCCGAACACCACCAGATATGCACCAAAATAGAAACAAAAAAATTAAGTAAGAGTTTCAGAATACACAATATGATTGTCCTTTGTGGGCAAAATCATTTAATTTTCTCAAACATCCTTCTAACTCTCCATTCTCCTATCTCCTAATTTTTGTTTTTGTAACATAATAATTTGGGGTTGCAGTTTCTCTATCTCTATGCAATATATTTTATAAGTTAACTATTCTGACTTTGAGATTGAATGACTTGGTTCAGCTTTATATGAATATATGCATTCAAGGTACAGCTTTAGTTGTGTTTTGTTGGTATTGATGATTTTATATCAAAGAAGAAACAAAACATGTTATATAACTCAGAATATTTTATCATTACATGGACTTTCTATCCACTAAGAGGATACTGAATAAATATCCTTGGGCTTCAAGTCATTTTCCCAATTCCAAACTCTCTTAGAATAGGAATCCCATTTCTCTGTGAAGAGAGATAAAGATATAATACGTTTTAACCTAGCAGAGAATTTTTCCTTGCCTACCTTTTCCATTCCCTCAACCTGCTTCTCTCTAAGGTGGAGAGTATCAATACAGCCTGATGGATTGTACACATTCGACTTCCTTCCCAGGAGCAGTTCAGAAGAACAGGACCATGACAAAGAGCAGACAGCAGCACACTTTGAGCTTCTTTCTTTAGAAGCCACTTCTCACGACTTACCAGTCTAAAGGCTTTCTCCCTTTCGTGACTCCTTATTACAAATACTTTGCCACTATGAAAATAGAAACTGTCTAACATGTAATCTAGTACATTAACGTTATCTGATGCATTCATTTTATATCCACTGTCTACTGAAAAATATGAGTACTAGTTTACTATAGATTGAAAATTCAATTGTGATTATATATATATATATTTTTTCTTTTTTTTAAATTTTTTTGGGTCACACCCAGCAAAGCTCAAGGTTTACTCCTGGCTCTGCAATCAGAAATTACTCCTGGCAGTGCAGGGGAACATATGGGGTGCTGGGGATTGAACCTGGGCCAGCTTCATGCAAGGCAAATGCCCTACCCGCTGTACTATTGCTCTGGTCCCTGAACACAACTATATTTAAAGTAGTACTTTATTCAGTGCATAATATGTGAAGAAAACCACACATTTCCAATGTTCTCACAGTTTTGCTACTTTCATTGACATTGTGGTCATATTTATATACCTTTTTTTAAGACTGGGTCCCCTGGGATGAACCCAGAGCCACAGCAGAGCCTGGCAAGCTACCCGTGGTGTATTGGGTATGCCAAAAACAGTAACAATAATGGACCTCATTCTCAACAAATGGAGACTTACTGGCGCCTGCTCAAGCAAATCGATGAGCAACTGGAAGACAAGTGACAAGTGACAAGTTCACTCCTGAAGAGGGAGTGATGTTTGTGTTTTGAACCACACCTGATGCGGCTCAGGACTTACTCTTGACTCTTGCCAGGATTGCCCCTGGTTGTGCTTTGGAGACCATATGGGAAAGAGCGACTAAACACTTGGTAGATCGCAACCAAGTGAGTGCCTTTCTCACTGTACAATCATTCTACTCCCATTATGTTCATATTTTAGGCTTCATATTCACAATGTGAACAAATACTTTCTCTAAAAAATACTATTTTAGGCTTTGAGAAGGTAGTTCAGTGGGTAAGGTGCTTATCTTGCATGACAGTTCCAGCACCACATATTGTCCCCGTGTGTGCCAAGAGTGACATCTGAGTACAGAGCCAAGAGTAAACCCTGAACACAGCTGAGTGTGGTCCTCAAACCAAAAAAAATATTTTAAAGTTTTTAATAAAATAGTGAATGCTACTAAATGGACATTAAGTAGATATTTTTTTCCAAAAAAGGCATCATTATTTATTTTCTTATAAAATGTAATTATATTCAATCTCTTGCAAAAAACATTTGATGGCACAAAAGAAAAGAGTTCTAAAATGGAATTAATGAAAACAAAGTCAAACCTGGTCATTAGAGCATCTGTAGTTAAAGCTTAAACCCTCATTGGGCTCATCGGGTAAAACAGTCATTAGTCAAGCCTGTCAAATAGCAAGCTACTTACCCATCCCATGATGGTGATAGAGCATAGACGTGACACCATCAAAACGAAATCCATCAAAACCGTACTCTTCCAACCACCATCTCAAGTTTGATAGCAGGAATCGTAAAACTTCCCAGCTAAAATTAGACGTGAAAAATATAAACACAACTTACAAAGTGTTTTCCACAAATGTTACATATTGTTTGCCGATGGTATTAAAGTTATAAATCTCCAACTTAAAACTCATGATATTCCAAGAACTGTAGATGATGTAAAAATAAATTTAAAAAACTATAGTGATTATCTTATTAGTTTTATGAAACTTACACCAACATGTATTCGATTTCTTAGCTGTGCAATCTCTGAATATTTGGAAAAGAGGCAAAATATGTAAAAATCTGGCACTAAGTCCCAACACTTGACTTTATAAAAATGCTGTCTCCTACAAGCTTACAAGTATTACAACCACACAGCAGCAAAAAAAAATAAAATAAAGCTACTTATCTCTGAATTTTCACAAAGATTTTTCATGTAATAATAACAAGAATTACAGTTTCTCCTTTGAGAAAACATAATTTTATCATCAGTAGAAAATCTGTCTTTAATGTTTTGTCTGCTTAAAATATTTCCTTATCCTACAATTTTAAACATGCAATTCAGAACAGAAACAACATGAAAAAGAAACTCTGAAAATCAACCACATGTTAATTATTTCTTTTACCAGACTTGTTTTGTAAGGGTGAAGATAGGAAATCTAATTACTAAACACCACATGTTCAACAGAGTCGAAAAGTTCTACAAGTTAAGGAGTGCTTTATCCATAAAATCAGAAGAAGAACAAAGAACGGTATAACTCAATTAAAAACACTGCACGAAACAAGCCTCATTTCGGACAAATGGAAAGAGGGCATCATCAATTTGTATTTCCTTTAGTCATATAGTTATGGTTGAGTTCTCCATCTTATTATAACTATGGTGTTAAGACTCTAATACCTCATTTAGTTTAATGACAAAGCAGTAATAGTGTACACAAATCTTTAACCCAGTGGTAATTTATGTCTTTTTTTAAAAACCTTCCATATATTAAAGAACAACTTGACATAAGTGGTGCTTTAGTCATCGCAAACAAACCCCGAATTGTAAATCTAAACTTTGAGAGGTGATGAGTATTGCTGGTAATTAACAGCTTTAAATAATTTACTCAGCTTAAAAAACATATTAAAACAAATGAAAGAAATTAGAAATCTATGAAATCTACAATTTATGAAAGGGAGGTTGGCATCTCTCAAAGGCTAGCTCCCACTCATGAGGAAAGTAGATTTCTTCTGATTATTCATCAAGGGTTTAAAAAAAAATTAAAGGATAAAAGCGAGGACCGGAAAGACAAAACAACAGAGCAGGTAAGGCATTTCTTACGTGCTAGACCCAGCTTTGATCCCTGGCAATGCACATGGTACCCAGAGCTCCTCCAGTGGTGATCCCTAAGCAAAGAACCAGATGGTGATTCTGCTGTGTGTTTGTGGCTTCCCAGGATATATTTCCAGGAGTGGTATAGATGGGTCAAATGGGGAGCTCAATTTCTAGGTTTTTTTTTTCCATATTTCCAAAATGTTCAAAATGTCCATTTTGGAGGAATATTTTCCAAAAACTCTGTGTCAGTCAACATTTCCATCGACAATGGATGAGAGAGTCTCTTTCTCCCTGCAACCCTGCCTGCAATGGTTCTTCTTGCTCTTTTGGAGGTGCGCCAGTCTCTATGGTGTGAGATGATACCTCACTGTTGTTTTGATTTGCACCTCCATGATGATTTGTGATGATGAGCATTTTATATGCCTTTTGGCCATTCAAATTTATCTTATTTGAAGCCGACCCTATCAAAAAAATGGGGAGAAGAAATGGTTTCCCCATTTGATATCTTCTAAATTACTTATTCAGTTTTGGTCTCAGAGTATATTGTTGCATTCAAAAACAAATGACTTGGTTTTCTAGATATTCACATCTTAATATAGATTTATAATTGCACTTTTTCTTGACTGTGACTTCAAAATATTATTTGGAATGAAAATCAAGGAACATATTCATGCCTTACATAGGCAATATTATCAATAAAATGATATTTTTTTCAAAAAATTTAGTTAAATCTTACATTTTTTGTATCATGGGTCACACCCAATGCTGCCCCTGGCTCTGCATTCTGGAATTACACCTGGCAATGTTCATGGGACTATATGGAATGCCAGGACACTGATCCAGAGTTGGCTCTCTGCATGGCAAGTGCCCTAGACGCTGTCCTATCTCTGGCTCCAGGTGGTAGTTATTTTGGACTTGCTTGTTGAATTGGCTTGTCAACTTCATGAGTGTTACTCTCCTTTACCTAGTTTTCCCATATTTTTATGTTCATATATATTTATTTATAATTTACCTCAGGTGATCTTTTGAAAGAAAACCAGATAAATAATAGTAGATATTATATAACTAATTACAAATTTTAATAAGATAGAAATTTATCAATTTTGTAATAAGTATTCATATAAAAGATTCACTAAGTGGTTATATTTATAATTCAAGTGTCTCTATCTTATTTTATATGGACTTTAGAATTGTGGAAATTTTGAAATGAGCAACTTGCCCCACAGCCAAGAGAAAAACAAATGGTAGTTAGTCCCAGGGAAAAGCAATTATCTTCACCCCTATATTATTTCTTTGACCTGAATATAAACAAAATTTTAATACAGAGAAATGAAAACTCTATATTGATAAAAGAAGATAATGAAATGTAGCTGGCATGCTTATAAATCATAAGCCACTAAAATGTTTAGTATGTAAGTGTCTATTATAGAAATTAAATATATCATACATAAATATATACATTCAAGGATTTTGGGCAATCAAAATAATCAGGATTGTAATTTGTTTAGATGCCTGAAATATTCAACCTGTAATCAAGTAATGAGTATTTATTAAGGTAATTTTGTCATACAGATAAATCTGATATCAAGATTCTAAAGAAAGTATCCCTAAACACTTTAAAATACATGATTTATTTATTTTATATCCTGCCAAGGAAGTTTATAATAATATATAAAAGTCACATTTTCTAGGCAAATATAGTCAGATATAACAACATTCCTAATTCTATTTGTGTACATACGAGTTGAAATGAAATTAACCAACATCTCCTAATTCTTCCAGCTACTTCTAAAATTCTATAGATTTTGACACATTAAAAATTCAAATGTATAGGTCAGGGAGATTGCATAGAGATTCAGATGATTTCCCTCTATGCAGCTGACTCCAGCCTAGCCCCAAGGTGCTGCATATACAGAGCAATCCAATCAACACCTGAAGTATCTTAATCACTGAGCCAGAGAGGTTTTGTTTGTTTGTTTGTTTGTTTGAGGTTTTTTCCTTTGGCTTTTTTAGGTCACACCTGTCAATGCTCAGAATAACTCCTGGCTCTGCACTTAGGACCTTCTCCTGGTGGTGCTCGGGGACTATATGGGATGCCGGGAAATGAACCCAGAACAGCTGTATGCTAAGCAAACACCCTCCCTGCTATAATAGTGCTCTGGTCCCACTCGGAAGTAAACCCTGATCACAGTCAGGTATCATCCCAAACTCCCCTGCCCCCAATAAATAAATAAAATTCAGAATAATGTCAGACCAAGCCTTAATTTCTGTTTAGTCTGCGATGATCCCAGAGTAATGCTGGTTGTCATTATGACACAATTCAACAAATATTTCTTTAGCACCAGTCTTTGTGTCAAAATTACTTCAGGTGATGGAATTTATAGTCACAAATTAGAAATACGCAACACTGATTTTCATGAAGCAATGAACATATATTTTACAAAATAATAGCACAAACATGTAATTTAAATAGTGACTGATAGTACATAGATACATGGTAGTTTGACAGTGTAGTTTCTTAAGAGGAAAAGCTCATGTAATTGGGAGATGTTGAGATAGACTTACCATAAAGCCGTAGAGACATAGAGAACTATAAAATACATTGAACCTTTCTTGATTCCTTTTTATTGATAAATTCAATGGGTGATAGGATAATTTCACCCATTGAAAATTACACCCACTGAAATTTTTTATAAATCACTACAATCATTCAGAAAAGCTTATTTTTACCATCGAGCTCTTAAATTTTTCATATAGATTTTGTGGAAAGATACATATGAGTTCTTAACCAAATAAAAGCAAAAAAGAAAAACTATTTATTTTAATGTGGAACATTTGTGTGGATCTCTTAATGTAACACTTAGTATTCAATCCTATTTTAATTACATTTCCACCGAATTTGCATTTATTTTTATTTTATACTTTTTGAAATTTCATACCTGGGGATACTCAAGGCCTATTTCTGGCCCTGTGCTATTTGCTTGTTCAATTATGCAAAAATTCTCTCTCTCTCTCTTTTTTTTTTTGCTTTTTTTGGGTCATACCCAGCAATGCTCAAGGGTTACTCCTGGCTCTTTGCTCAAGAATTACTCCTGGCCATGCTTAGGGGACCATATGGGATGCCGGGATCGAACCCGGTTGGCCAAGTGCAAGGCAAATGCCCTACCCACTGGGCTATTGCTCTGGCCCCAATTCTCATCATTTTTATATAATGGTATAAACAAAATTAATGTGACTATAAGCATAAAAACTTTTGAAAATAGGGTCCCAGATTGTTTTCTTTCATTTTCTTATTTCTATACTTTAACACAACTTTGAAATTAATTTCTCCAAGATCAAATATCTTCTGAGTTTCAGAATACAGCCAAAATAATTTAAATGCAGAAATAAAGGTTCATTACATCAAAATTAAGTTTCAGGAATTAACAAGTTAAGTTTGAACTTAAAAATCAAATATGTATACCCCCAAAAAAGAAGAGAGCAAAACCAAGCAGATCATCCACAAACACAAAAATGTGAAATCATTTGCATTTGTCTCTTACTCAAAAATCTACCCATATTCTCAATCCAATATTAGCTTCAAAAAATTATTTTTAAAATTTGATGTGTTAGTGCTCCAAAGACATTAGGGAGACAAGCTGATTCATGCAAGCGAGTTCGGTCTTCCCAAATATGATCAGAATAACTAGGTGGGAGAAACAATATTTTATATATTTTCATTTTAATATTTATAAATTTACCTGAATTGACTATTATACATAGAATGCTAAAAAAAAAGAAAATAACCACTTATATTTTATACCGACATTAAGAGTAATGGGAAAAAAACTTATTATACATAATGTTTTAAAATTCAATATCCAGAATATTAAATAGAAAATTTTAAATTAAGTAAAACAAATCTCTTTCTTCCCTGGAATAACTGCAAATCAAGCAATGATTATTATACTAAGAATGCCAGCAAAGGCTGATTTGGTATGACACAGGTTTTGAGAATGGCACTCTGATAAAAGAAAACTACATAAATTATTTAGTTGTAATGCTCAAATAAAATATTTTCCTCTTTGTTCTTTCCCAGAGTTAACTCTCCCAAATGTAAGGGTTCTTTTGCAACATGTGTACTATGGCTGAAGGTAAAGCCATTAAACTCTTCAGTAATCATATCTCCAGATAAAAATGTGAACTTGTTTATCAGAAATTTTAACATATGTGTGTAAATGCAAACATTGAGGACAATTTTTTTAATAAAAGGAAAATGACCAGCTTATGGTTCAAAGCATAATTTCAGATGACCTGATAGTATAGGGTACAATGGAATAAGAATGCTTCTGATTAAATATTGAAAATTTTCCCAAATGTTATGTAAGTCTCTGGTGATAACAACAAAAGGAAAGGGCAATAAAAATATCAGTATCCTTAAGGTATCTCCTAGTTCTTTTTGTTTGCTGCAGTTATAAATTTTACATTTAAACATCACTGCCAAGATTTTCAAAGGATTTTGCAATGATTAATTTAACCATCTACCCATATTGCTGTAAAATAGCCAAGAAGTTTTGCATATGTGTATATATAATTTATAATAGTCAGATCACGACTAGTGAGAAAACTAGAACTTCAACATCTAAACTTCAACATCTACAAGTGATACTGATACAGGAACGGATAAGCCTCACCAAAATATTACTATTTAAAATTCACTTCTCCTTCTTGGGTGAACATAAAGAAGTACACATCAATTTTGTTATATCTTCTTAAAATATTTGACTTGATATTGGGAAGAAAGCAAATGGAGCATTTAAAAAATTCAAAATAATTGCAAATATATAAAAAAAACAAGTGTTCATTAAGTGCTTTGCATGAGTTGTTGCATTGAATTCTCCAATAATCCAGAAATGTACACAATATAACAGAGGTTGGCAATGTTTTTTGAAGGGCCAGATGAAACAGTTTAAGTTCTATTGGCCATGCTTAATCTCAATGTACAGGATGGTGATTTACTGCAGTTTTAAGATGAAACAAAAGAGTTCACCAACAATATGCAAACAAGGCCTGGTAAGCTACCCACATGTCGTATTTGATATGCCAAAAATCAGTAACAATTATAGCCCTTGTTTCCATGACCTGAACAAATGGTTTGAGGCTCTTCGTACACGAAGAGCCCAGATGCTCTTGGGCTACACTAGCATGCAACAGGATGTATGGAGATGTTACTGGTGCCCTCTGAAGCAAATAGATGAACAACTAGAAGACAAGTGATACAAGTGAAGTGATACCAAAGCAAGACAGCAGATGTGGCCGATAGGCAGATTTGGCCTGTAGGTCACAGTCCACTGATCTATACATAGAAAGTCAAAGTTTTCAGGCTAGCATTAAAAATGGTGTGTCCACCACTCAGGGCAGTGCTGAAGACAGAATCAAAGCAGTTGATTACTATACATATCTGCCTCTTGACATCAATGTAAGAGGGGAAAATAAAACCCAACTTCTCTGTTCTGGATTGCAAGGCAAAATAATTCTCTTGTGCAAGAAAAAACAAGAAATTAGTGGAAAGAATGAAAGGGAGGGGTTAAGGGGTTTGTCTTTACCCCTTTGGCCAACAGCGGTTCAAATCCCCAAAACTTCATAGAGACCCAAAGAATCTCTAGGGGTCATTTCTTAGCAAAAAGCTAGGCCAAGACCACAGAGGAAGAAAAGAAAGAAGGAAGAAAGAAGAAGGAAGAATGAAGGAGAAGGAAGGAGAAGGAAGAAGAGGAGGAGGAGGAGGAGAAGAAGGAGGAGGAGGGTGAGGAAGAAAAAAAAGGAGGAAAAGGAGGAGGAGGAGGAGGAGGGGGAGGAGCAGGAAGAACAGGAGGAGGAGAGGAGGCGGAGGAGGAGCAGAGGAGGAGGGAGAGAGGAGGCGGAGGAGGAGGAGGAGGAGGAGGAGCGGAGGAGGAGGAAGAAAAGTAGGAGAGAGAGCGAAGAAAAAAGACGAAAGAAGACGAAGAAGACAAAGAAGACGAACATGAAGACGAAGAAGAAGATGATGATGATGATGACGAAGAAATTGCACTTGCAATGGATGTGAGCAGATAGAAGCCCTGCAAATAAAAACTATACTCCTCATAATTTAAGCCTAATTTTTAAAGAAGCAATGTGTTGCTTGAACATTACTATTTGATTTTTAAAAAGAAACATCTCTTTAAAATTACTTCTTATGATAGAATTTGTTTTGTAATTTATGTAATGTCACAGGGTGAATTGCTAACATCCTCTACTTGAACACATGTTGCAAAGATCAGTCATGTTGCAAAGGACCACAGTATAGTCAGTCTTTCAATGATAATATCCCACACTCATTACCCTATTCATCCGTGGGGCCATAGAGATAGCACAATACATAAAGTGCTTGCCTTGCATGCGACACAAATGGTTTCTATTCCTTCCAGGCTCCACAGATTGTCTCTCAAGCCCTGTCAGTAGTATTCTGTGTCAGGAGTATCCTGTGCACAGAGGCAGGGATAATCCCTGAACATTACCGTATATAATATCATAACAAAGCAAAAACAAAAATTTACCAGTCAAGTTGCTCATACCTTATTCAACAAGGTATGATCTCATCTAGGATAAAGTCCACTCTCCACTACTAATGACATATTTCAGGCACAGTGACTTTCTGTTCTTCAAGCACAGTCCTTTTAGCCTTAGGGATTTCAAATCTCTACTAGAAATTTTTGTGCTGAAGCAGGATACCAGGTCAACAGATTTTACATGCTCTGGAAGTTTGACAGTCTTTTCCGAACTCCCAGGCACATAACCTTCAATTATGTTTTTGCTGACCCCTCATGTGATAATGATCATCTCTCTCGTTTATTAGTTTAAGTTTTTCTGGTTTTTGTCTATGTCACAACATTATGTTCAGTTTTTAAAGCTTACTTGTTATCAATCTTTTCTAACATAGTAAATATGTTTTTTCAAGGACAAAGGTCAGGATTGGTTCGTGACTATTGTGGTTGCCAAGTCTGGTATTTAGAAACTCCACAGGAAGGCGTGTGGAAATGCAGGAATGAAAGAGATATGTGGCAGAAATAAAGACCTAGAAATCAGAACTCTTAGTTCATTGTTTTATACTCTGTACCACAGAGCCTGTCTTGGTAATTTACTTAATTCTGATAATCTAAAGAGGAAAATGGGAAAAACTTGTTGAGGCAGCTCCCGAAAAAGGATATCTAAATTTCACAGTATTGCCAATTTGCTCAATAGAGAAAAAAAGGCTTTTCTATCAGTTAACACAGATCACAGCTGACATATTAAAGAGAGGTGGAGGATGCTGACCACCTCTTCCTATAACAACGAAGCTCTTTTATTCACTTTGCACCCACTTATGTGTACAATGCTGCTTTAGTTTTGTCATTGTTTCTACATTTTTAAGTTTCATAACTTAAACTTTATGTTATATTATCTTCAATTTCTTTGGGTATTTTATTTATCTAATATTCATTGACCAGATTTTCATGCATTTAAAAAGTGATTTTATTTATCTCTAATTGCCCATAGAAATGTCATCTTTGATGCTATTGATTATGTCCTCTAATTGCAATAAAATGTCATCTATTATGCAATTTTAACTAGCGTTTCTTCAACCATTTCTAATTAAATATCTCAAAAACTTAATCTATGGTCATAAATAATTAAGCTTATATGCTAAACATTTTGTCATTTCTTCTTTTTCCAAAAGAATGCTTTAATATTTTTATTTATTACAGAAATGCAGAGTATTAATAGCTCAAATGTGTGTGTGTGTGTATGTGCGTGTGTGTGTGTGTCTTAAACAAGAACTTTTAGGGCCAGAGTGGTTCTAAAGAGAGGGCAAGGTACCTGCCTCACATGCAGATTACTGGGGTTCAATAAGCCATGCTACATATGGTTTGCTAAGATCTATCATGTATGATACCTGACCACAGAGCAAGGGAGGAATGCCTGAGGTATTATCAGGTATAGCATCCAAAGAAAACAAAACAAACAAAACCCAAGTAATGTAATAATCCCATTTATCCCCATTAAACCTTACATCAGTACTTCAAATGTTTAGAACTTATACTATACTTGAATTCTAGAAAGATAACATGGTCAATATGGCAGAGAAAAGTGGCAGGTGCCCTGTGATTCATAACAGGTTAAAGTGAAACTAAAGGAAGAAGCTAGCAAAATATTCCACTGGTTGCCACCCAGAGGAAAGGTGAGGCAAATGTCCAGCAAACAGCTCTGTAACAGTCTTGAGTGAGGGACCTCCAAAAATAAATAGATTAGATTTGATTAGATAAGACCACATGATCCCAGAGTCAGGGTGGCAAAGCATATGGTGAGATTTTTGGGGGGTGGGGGCAAGCAGTGTACTGAAAATAAATGTAAAACACTAGGAATCTCCATTTGTAGAAGGACAAAGTGGGAAGATCGATCAAGCAGTGGAGAGAGAGAGAGAGAGAGTAAGAGAACGAGAGAAAAAGAAAGGGGGAAATTATATCCTCAAAAAATGTCTAGATATCTTTGACTAGTGGGTTAGAATCAAATAACCAAAGACTAATTTCAGACCTAGAGCCAACTCATTTTAAATAAAGGAGCTGGGTGCAGTCAATGCAGTAATGATAACCCCTTCAACAAACGGTGTTGGGCAAACAGGAAAAGCACACTTAAATAAATGGAGCTAAATCCGTGATCTCACACCTTACACAAAAAATTCAATTCAAAGTACAACACAGGTCTTGAAACTAGACCAGGATCCATAAAATACACTGGTAAAATATAGCCAGAATACTCCAAGATTTGGACTAAAAAGGTGTTTTCTATGATGTCATCCTAAGAGCAAAGACAAAAGAATAAAAAAATAAACAGACTACATCAAATTTATAACTTCTGCATAGAAAAAATAAACTAAAACTAAAAGATATTCAACTAAATGGGAAAATATTTCAACTTACATCAGATAAAGGATTGATTTGATATATAAAAGTACTCACAATTACAAAATAAAAAATATATACAAAATGGGGAGAAGAAAATCGAACAGACATGTTTTTGAAGAAGACAGCTAGTGAAAAGGCACATACATAGTTATCATTATCACTTCTTATCAGGAAAATCAAAATCAAGATGACAATGATATATCTCATACCACTGCAGAAAGTATAGAATGACACATATAAAAACAAACTAAGAAACCATGTACTGGGGACAACCTTCTTTTCATGAGGTATGTGACAAAAACCGGAAGTCTCCGCTCGGGATGTTTATGATACAACCCCCTTTGCAAAACAGTTTGGAGACTTCTCAGAAAAGTAAATATTGAGCTGCCATATGAGACGGAGATTCCATTGTCTAGAGCTGGAGATAGTAGTGGGCAGGGTGCTTGTCTTGCATGTGACCTAGCTCATTCGCCCACAAACCCTACATGCTACCAGGAGTGATCCCTGAGCACAGATGCAAGAGTTAACTGTGAGCACAATTGAGTGTGATCCCAAAATTTAAAATAAAATGAAAGTTCTACTTGGGGTAATCTACCACCAGAACAACAACAGATAACATTCAAAATGACATAAATATGAATATCCATTGCATTACTCCAGCACAATACTTAGGCTAGGAAATCAGTCTCAGTGTCCAAGGCTTAGTGAGAATATGAAGATATATATGGCATATATATATACATATAATAAATACATACATAATGAAATCATATAATTTCATGCAACTCAGATGAAAATGGAGGACATTTTATAATTTATAGTTTTATTAAAAGAAATGTAGAAATGTCTGAGGAGAGAGAAAGAGAAAGGAGCTTACAAGAGAGAATAATGGATTTCTCTGGGAGAAGGGAACCTGAAGGCACAATGGAAAAAGTAAATCAGAAGAGCAAGCACAGATGAGCTCAGGTACCTATGGTATACTGAACAACAGGATGATACAATATAAAATTTTAGAACAGAGAAACAAAAATCATCCCTGAGCCTTATGGACTGACCTATAAAGGTCCCTGAATAGCACTCCACCGAATTCGGAAGTTCGATCCCCAGCATCCCATATGGTCTCTCTAAGTACTCACCAGGAGTTACCCTGAGCATAACCGGTTGAAAATTCCCCCCATGGTATTTTGTATACCAAAAAAACAATGCTAAAATTTATGTGAATAATAAACTTCCAAAGAGCCAAAGTAATCTGGGAAAAGACTTTAAGGAGATGGGAGGCTTTTTCTCCCTGAGTTTTAGTTAAACCATAAAGCTTATTACCTGTGGTACAAGAAGAAAAGCAGACTCTCAGAAAAATAGAATGCAGTTGAGACCCTTAGATATATGGACAGTTAATCTTCTGCAAAGGAGCTAGGAGTATGAACCAGAAAAATAAAAATCTCTACAAAAAATTTCTTCAACAATGCTGGGAGGACTGGTTACACACATATATAAAACTAAGCATATGACCATTATTTCATATCAAACACAAAAATATTTAATTCAATATGTATCAAGGACTTTGATCTTAGTCCCAGTCCCTAAAACGCATAAAAGAGGGGGCTGGAGTTATGAGTCCAGCCAGTAGGGCATTTGCCTTGCATGCGACTAGACGCAGGTATGATCTCCAGCATCCCATATGACTCCCTGACCACCAACAGGAGTAATTGCTGAGTGCAGTGCCTAGAGTAACCACTGGGCACGCTAGTTTGGCCTAAAAAACAAAAAAAATTTAAATCCATAAAAGAAAGCATAAGCTAGGGCCAGAAAGACAGGGCAGCTCATAAAGTCCTTGCCTTGCTGTTGCAGGACTCCTAAGGGCCGCTGCATCTGCTCTGGATTGCCTCCCGCAAATCACTCCGCAGATAAGGGGGTAGTCTAAATGTGGCAGTTTATCCGACCATGTATGCTGTACTAGCTGGTATAAATATTCTCCCATGCTATCACAATCATCGTGGACTAGCTAGATCTTACCAGCATATTAGCCTGGCCACGTAGGACACCTAAGGAATTAGACCAGAGAGAAATGCTGTTTGCTTCCCAAGCAAACAAGCATGGCCCCTGATATACCCAAAGGCAACAAAATATAAAACTACAATGAAGTAGAGGAGACTTGTGAAGGCTTGGAGAAATATTTAACTGGCATTGGTGTTGGTCAAGGTACAGAGACATGCCATCTCAGAAACCCCTCTCTACACTACAAAAGGCATTCCTAAGCAGATTTCTCGCTCAAAACATTAGCACAGTAAAGGCCCTAGGTGAGGTGCAGGGAGGGATTACCTAAGGGCATTGGACCCTCCCCTGCTTTCCATAACAGTGGGAGGAAGGTCTAAGTTACAGGGATATAAACTAGCTGGTTCCCGCTCTGGCTTCCTTCTTCCTTGTGGATCTCTCTCCTTGTGAGCGCTCATTCCTTGAAGCTTTTACACGTGGTGGTCGCCATCTTGGCCTACACGTGGCTGGGGTTCTAGCCTGGAATCCTAAGCATCGGGTTTTTCCCTTTTGCTGATTTGTGTGCCTGAACCTGTGATAAGTAAAGCCTTTAAAACTGCATCGGATTCCTGAGTTTTCATCCGCTCTCGCCGGCTTCAGAGGTAGAAGGGAACTCGCTTCCCGGAACTGTTGGGGACCCCGGCGGAGCGCCCCGACACCTTGC